>PVJC01013891.1:0-37285 GCA_004026665.1 Murina feae | reverse complement strand
AGAGTTGGCGGCCTGCTTGGTGGCTTCCCAGGTCCCTTCCGAGGATCAGGGAGCAGGAAAAGGCTGGCCTGACCACGAGGCAGGGTTTTCCCTGCTTTCTGGTGGCTGGAGGAAGATGGGCAGTAGGCAAGCTTGGGAGGCAGGCCGCACCCAGCCCTGGTCACAGCTCAAAAAAGAGAACAACATGCAGGGGAGGGCAGAGTCTGAGAAATCATCATAGAGGGGGTGCCTGCTCCAAGCCTCCACGGTGTGCCTGGGGGCAGGCCCCCGGCAGGTAGACACACACAGGAGGACTGCTCTGAGCCTCAGATGCGGCTGGGGGCAGGTCCCCAGTGGCCACACACACACACACACACACACTCACACAAAAGGCACCTGGCAGACTGGGGCCATCATAGGACATCCACTGAGGGGTCCCAGACTGTGAGAGGGCACAGGCCGGGCTGAGGGACTCCCTCCACCCCGAGTGCACAAATTTTTGTGCACCGGGCCCCTAGTAGTATTAATAAAAAAATAAAACATATTGACAGAAAACAGTACCAGTGACCCACTGGACAACAGAATTAACCTCTCTTCAGCACTAACTAATTTAAAAGTTAAATACAATTTCAAATCATGTCACATTATCAGACATTTTGTTCCTTCTTACAGTAAGAAACCTATAAGTTGTTATCATAAGAGTAAAGCAAATACAGTCCAAGGGTCCTCAAACTTTTTAAAAAGGGGGCCAGTTCACTGTCACTCAGACAGTTGGAGGGCCAGACTATAGTTTAAAAAAAACTATGGACAAATTCCTAGCACACTGCACATACCTTATTTTAAGCAGGACAGGCAGCGGTGGCAAAAACACCCGGCATGTGGCCCGCAGGCCATAGTTTGAGGATGCCTGGTATAGACTGAGTCATAAGTAACAACATTAAGTACATACTATGCCTAGGAATAAATATTTTAAAAGAGAAGAATTAATTTTACCAAATGACTTTCAGACATCCTATATAATAAAAGCCTAGGTGGCATCATGCCCTCTTGCACCATCACCACAAGATGGCCATGCGCACAGCCGAGGCAGGGTCCGGTGGCTGCTCCATGTGGGGAGGCTGGGGGTCCCGTGGCTCTGTGCAGCATGGAGGAGGCCAGTCCTGGCATCTCCGCCACCTTGTGTGGAGGAGGCAGGTCCCAGCGGAGGAGTTAGGTCACAGCAGGGGAGGGCAGTTGGGGTTGATCAGGCAGGCAGGGGAGGTAGTTTTGGGCAATCAGGCTGGCAGGGGAGGGCAGTTGGGGGTAATCAGGCCAGCAAGGTAGGGCAGTTGGGAGCGATCATGCCAGCAGGTGAGGGGAGTTATGGGCAATTGGGCCAGTAAGTGGGTGGGGGGGAAGTTGGGGGTTATCAGGCTGACAGGCAGAATCAGTTAAGGACAATAAGGCAGGCAGGCAGGAGAGCAGTTAAGAGCCAGCAGTCCTGGATTGTAAGAGGGATGTCCAACTGCCGGTTTAGGTCTGATCCTGCAAACTGGTAGTTGGACATCCCCTGAGGGGTCCCAGATTGTAGAGGGTGCAGACCGGTTGAGGGACCGCCCCCCCCCTGCACAAATTTCATGCACCAGGCCTCTAGTTATTATATAATATGGTTTATTTTATACTGATAATGGAAAATATTCTTAATAATGTCATTATTGCCTCTCTAAAATAAGTTGTGTGATTGTGTTGAATTATCCTTTGAATTACAATTTTAAGAATTAATAAATAGGATACTTGCTAGTGAAATTTAGAGATGGGCATAGAAAATGTCTTCTAAGGAGCACAAACAATATAATAATAAGGTTGGGTAAAAATTATTAAATAATAAAAAAATTTCTAATAAATAATTTATAGTAATACAAGATGAATCTGAAAACAGGAAATATTATTTTTAAACCAATTTTATGTACCTTAATTCATGCAATCCAGACCTTACTTATATAGCTTCTTCAATTATTAGAACCCATAGCATAGCTATGAAAACTTTTAATTTACTGTTAGTTTTTAATAGACAAAATGTTGAAGGTGTTATGCAGAAAAAGTAATTAAAACCTATGATTTAAATGGGCTAAAAGAGACTTCTCAGAGCAAATGAGCTTATTGATAATTAGATAAATGAAATTAAATAACATAAAGTTCCTGAATTTGTAGCAGACACAAATTACCACAGAGCAAGTATGAATTTCAATTTATGCTATCCTTCTAAATCTCCCAGGTAAAGTTTACAGGCTAAATAAGTAGTGAATATGACTAAATATGCCAGAATGTTCAGTAATGAGGCCAGAGATCAAAACTAATCATATGAATCATGAAGAGAAAAGAACCTGGAGGGCTATGATGATATCAGATATAAAGAATAAACCTAAAATTACATGAAGACCAGAAAAAGAATATATATGTAGTCTATCTACAGCCATTCATACATCTAATTCTTTCTTACCTATTTCTTTTCATTCACCTAATGTCTATTGTTATTATTCAGTTATTGCATGCATTTAAAACAATGAGAACACTTTATGAGCTTGTTCCAGTAGATAAAAATGTGAGCCAGAACTTCAAGAAACTCCATGAGCTGTTTTTTAAATCAATTACATTTTTGTTAGGACAGAGGTGTGAAAATTGTGTTAGGTTTCTTGCTATATTTTTCCCAAGCTAATGTTTTTATGAATTCCAAGCCCATCTCAAGTTTTCAAGCACATTGAAAACAAGTATCACCCTTTTCCTCATTAATCAGAGAATTTTTCCTATGTTTGCTTCTACTTTTTCATCTTACCTGATATCTTTTGTATCTTCTAAATCAATAGCTTGTAATTAGATTGTTTTATATTAATGACTCAGATAAATTACATCATTATGGAGAAAGTCATGGTATTTGCCTAAGCTCCCTAAAGGCTATATGTGAAATGATCACATTTTATTTTATTTTTATTTTTAGACAGGACTACAGATGTCACCCAATTCTCCCCCTTTACCGTCCCTCTTCTAGGCCTTGCCCCAAATTACTGATCTGTCTGCCATTTACATCTGCGAACATCACTGGGAGGAGGAGTTGATGTGATAGACAATGTTCATTTGAAACACAAAATACCTGATTTAATGGAATGTCATCTCCAAATGTTATTAGTGGTGGGGAATGTCTGACACTGCTAGGGATTGTAATATTAATATTTACTGAGAAAATACACTGGCCATTTTTCACACAACACACAATTACATTTATTGTATCAAACAACTAAGCAAATAATGTTATTTTGTTTATTTTCCAAATGTGAAATATGAGGGTAAGTTTGAGAAACTTCACTTATAGAAACATGAAGGCCTATTCATATATTTAACTATTACAAACTTAAATCAAAATGAAATTATTGGTGACAAATTTGACTCTTATTTTTTTGTATTTTTACCTCCTAATTTTATACATTAAATAAATTGATATCACAGATTTCTTCTGATGGTTGTTTTTCTCAGACACACTGAATTAGATTAATCCTATTTTCTATATATGGCCTTGCTATGTTGAAGATTACATAAATAATTTAATCGAAAATTTATTATAATATAATTCAAATTTATAAACTTACTTCTCAGACAGCTATGAAATTATGTGTTTCTTATATACACCAATTTACTCTTCCCTACTCTGAACCTAACCTCCCCCTTTTCTGTTGGTCAAAGTCATAATTCTCTTACTCTTTAACTTCAAGTTTTATTTCACATATATGTATTTCCAAATGACATGGAACATTACATAATATCATATTATAGTCTTTCCTCTTCATTCCCATTTTGGCAACTCAACATTCAGTTACCAGAATTCATCCATATTGTTGCCAACCCTACCATTAGATATGCCATTATGTGAATACACTACAAATTAAGTATACAATTTTTCTCATCAATAGGTATTTGAATTTTTGGGTTACTTTTTAACTATTACTAACAGAACAATGGTATAAGCACACTTTTCCTTGTCTTTTGGTTCAGATATAGTAAATTTATATTGGTTATACCAAGAAGTGAAATTCTGAATACTAGAGAATGTGACTGCTCAACTCAAATAAATAGTACTAATTCATTTTCCAAAGCATATTTCCCACTCCACAGAAATGAATGAATATACCTATTGATCCATATGCTTTCCAGCATTTGGTATAATCTGTAAGTCATTAATTGTTTTAAAATGTTATTTTAAAAGAAATTTTGACATGCATGCCCCTAATCATTATTGAGGTTTAGCCTTTTCTTCAAATTAAGTTTTGGCAATTGGTGTTTCCTTTACTGTGAATTAACTTTTCATGATTTTATTTTTCATTAGTATTATTTATTTTGTATTGTTGATTTATAAGAATTGGTAACTGTGGCAACAATTACTGACATGTTCTGTTGATTTGATATTTCAAATGTAAATATCACATATAAAATAAACTGTATTAGAGAAATATGTAATGTGTGTGTGTTGTGTGTGTGTGTGTTTATGTGATAAGAGGGAGGTTAAAAAGAAATGTTCCATTCCCAACACTTGGCATAGTCTTCCTATATTACTGTAGTATTGACCTTAAATATCTAAAATTCCTTTGGTCAATATAAATATTATTATACTTACGACAACTCTCAGTTTTTCACTCATTCTAAAATTCTTACTGTTGGTAGTAAAATTAAAATATTACCTAACCACTTTGTGACCAGCATAATGCTTCAGAATTAGAGAGACCTTAATATAATATTACAGTACACCGCTACTTGCCTATATTTCTCTCCTTTCTATTAGAGATCAAATAGGCTTATTGGGCAGTGTTGTAGCATACATATCACTTCAATTCTGCATGGGTTGTAGCAAAGAGCATTTTCCTAAACTGTAGAAAACGTTGCTATAGTGTATTCATAGTTGTTCTTGTCTAGCTAATATCATATGAATTGATCACCTTTCATAATGTTTTATGAGTCTATGAGCCTTTGACCCTTTTATTACACTTCTATTATTACACCATCTAGCACAATTATATTTCCATTGCCCTCCTATCGATGATCTTCCTCACTCTGGTCATAAATCCTGCCCTGTTGAGATCTTCCTATTACTGCTAACCTAGCACTGGAACTAATTCATAGATATTCATTTTCTTTGGAACACTTATCAATACTTTTCAGATTCTCAGTCCACTAATGAATTTGGACTAGCTCAAAATTCTATTTCTTTTGGTGTCAAAATGATGATCAATTACCTGGCTCATTTTTCTCCCTTCCATTTCTGAACTTAAGGATTTTAATATTTCTCTTTCTGATATTTCAATCAAAGACCAAAATTCTTTCATTTTAGAGTGATCCATTTAGGATATTGAAAAATGTAACTTTTCCAATTTTCTTTGAAGGATTATTTTTGCAGCTAAGCATTTTCCTCTCTTGCTTTACTTCATATGCCTCATACCTTACCTTGCTGCAATTGCTAGTCACATTTTTTTCTTCAATCTATGCTGCTTACAGAATGCTGGACTTCTGCTTTGCTTTTCCCAGGTTCCTTAGTGTTGCCACAATCCTTATTGTTTTATTAGGAATAAAGTATTTTGCAATGTTCAATTTAGATGTTACAAGCTATATTTCCTTTTAAAATACATATTTTTATTGATTTCAGAGAGGAATCTACTCTAATAAAAGCGTAATATTGAAATTGAGCATTTCTATGGGATGCCTAAGCCACGCCCATCAGCCAATCAGAGTGGCTGTATGCAAATTAAATCAGCCAAGATGGAGCTGGCAGCAGAACCGTGGAGGCAGGTGCAGTGCAGGCCGCAGGGTGAGCTGGACGTATGGGGCAGGTGGCAGGTGGTGTGTGTGAGGTGGGCAGGCCACACTGGGTGGGTGGCAGGTGGTGTGTGGGGGGTGGGCGGGGCAAGATGAGTGGGTGGCAGGCTGCAGGTTGGGCGGGTACAGGCCAGGCTGAGGGACCCCCATGTGCACAATATATTATGCACTGGGCTCCTAGTCAATGATAAAAGAGAATCATTGCTTGGCTGTCTCCTGCAGGCTCTCTACTAGGGATCAAATCTGAAACCCCAGGGCATGTGCCCTTATTGGAAATTGAACCATAACCTCTTTGTTCATAGGTCAAAGCTCAACCACTTAGTCACACCAGTTGAGCATATTTCCTTTACTTTTAAAGAAACAGTATATACAATATCTAGGGAGAAAATAATTATTATTTTGTCTAGTCATACCCATCTGAAATTTTCAGTGAATATCTTAGTTCATTATAGCTTAATGATTCTAGTTAAAATTAGCATAAAACCATTTAATGGCTCTATATTTTATAATATGTGAAAGATAGGGCTCAGCCCACCTTTCTAACATAACTACCCCAAACATTTATTATACACTATAGAATATTTTCCTCCATAAATTAACTCGTATCACTGTCTCAGCCTGAAATGTAACCCCCTCCAAATTTTTGCAGAGGAAATTCTGTGTGTGTGTGTGTGTGTGTGTGTGTGTGTGTGTGTGAAATTGTTTAACGCCCTGAAAGTGTGGATCTTTCTATGCTCTGAGCTTCCAGCATGGTTTTCTATTCTTCCAGAGTCTGTAATACGATCTATAGTTTTTTTTATAACTAACATTATACTTGTCTGTCTTCTCAAGAAATTTCAAGTAATTATAAATGTAGTCTCTCTCTTAATTGTTTATGCTTTCATAGAAAACCTAATTGATAGTTTTTACTTAATGTTGAGTATTCCATAGCAGCGGAAGCAAACATATATGCAGTTTATAATTTCCAGTATAGGCAGCATTATGGGCAAACAAAATTCCTGATAAATTCTTGAATAGCCTAGTTTATGATCACATATATTAATGTAAAGTAATAATAAACTACTATAAAAGATGACCTACAATATTTTACCTGGCAGATTTATTTGTACATTCCTAAAATTTCTTGAGCTGTTCATAAGATCAATAGGTATTTGTCATGCAACTTAATTAGCATATTTTTATTAATTCAGTGAGCTTGCTGAATATTTTCTTTCTATTTGAATATCTTGGCAATTATGCCATATAGTCCAGTATTTTTTTCTATTTGCTTTCTGATAGTGTTGTTTAGAGTCAGAAATGTAAAATGTGTCATGAACTAATCCAAACCTAGTTCTTTGTTTTACTTAATTAAAAGGAAGGAAACCTAGTTTTATGAGGAGCAAACAATGCGACCTCCACGGTTAATTTCCTTAGTACGTTCAGGACTGTATCAGTTGGCTGCTGAGTGGAGGAGGGCTGCATGATTATTAATTAGAGAATGTAAACCTATTGTTCAGTTCCTCTAGTTGTATTTCTGCATGACCTACAGGATAACTGAGAAATACATTTGACTTAAGAGGGCATTTTCAAAGTAGAATGAGGAATACTTAGCGAGGTAAAAGTTGGTGAAGGTCAAATTCTACACAATGTTCTGCAAATATATCGCAATTTGTTTTGATGGATTGCACTTGACAATTAATTAGGACCTTATGAATAAACATTGAAAGGTAGATTTCATTAAAGAAAATATGGTTCAGCCCTAAAAGCTCTACGCCTTTAGAATTATAACACTAATTATAATAGTTTCCAGACATTCAACTTACAAAATATTTCATAAAAGTGAGAATATATATATATATACACACTTTAGTAATGAGTATTCCATAGAAGCTGAAGCAAACCATATATATATATGGTGTACAAAAAATGTATACACACATTTTGAATAATTATAAAGTCAGCATTTGTTAAAATCCATTTCATTTTCAAAATTGTGCTATCAGCTATTAAAGTATGTATACATTATGGGGGCCATAATATATATGTCCCTACAACTCAGATTCTCAATTCTTTGGTTCACCTAGCTCCTATAATATTCTCATTTATTTTACTTCCACATTCCACCTCATAGTTATATTAAATGTACTATCACCAATAACTGCACTACCTCTAAAAATTTAACTTTCATCGCTGCACTACTATACTACTACATCCTAACCACTTTTAATCAAGGCTATTTAACTATTCCAATATTTTAAAAAAACTTAAGACTTTCAGTCTATTAACCGTACTAACAATCAGACCTCATCACACCACAAATTAATCCCTGAAATTTAGGCTACAGGCTACAGACTATCCTCTTGCTCATTATTATAAAACAAATAAAAACAATAACAAAACCATGATTATTTCTCTCACCTAAAGTCTGTAAGTTCACAGGCCTGGAATTGGGAGCTGGGTGGCTCAGTTATTTGGAACATCACTGGGTACACCAAAAGGCTGCAGGTTCAATTGCAGGTCACAGCACATACCTAGGTTGTAGGTTTGATCCCCAGTGGGGCAAATATAGGAAGTAACTTATCAATGTTTTTCTCTCATCTTCTCTCTCTCTCTCTCTCTCTCTCTCTCTCTCTCTCTCTGTCTTCTCTCTCTAAAAATCAATAAAAACATATCCTTGGTTAAGGGTTAAAAAAAGAAATATAAAAAACATGTGTAAGTACACAAAGTACAAACAAGCACTGAGGAACAAAGAGTTAAAACAGTTGCCTCTGATTGTTTTTGCTTCCTTGGAAGATGGAAAAACTCGTTTGAGTCAAGGGAAGAAAAGATAGCATGAATTTATGCTAATATCCTTGCCAACTATATATACTTCCAGGTAAATAGAAAAAAAGACCCTCTCTATAGGATGTTCCCTACCTAAAGGATATCTTTTATAAAATAAATCTCTGCATCTCTGAGATATAGCTTGATAGATAAAAGTCATGTAAACTGTGCACTTGTCTTCAGTATAAAATGAATATGTTTCATAACCTAAAATTCTGCCTGCTGTGTGAGGTAACTTACAGACCTAATTAAGGACTTACTTCATTTATTATTCTGGGCCAGAGAGTGTATCTCTTATCTGCAAAGACAGCTCCTAGGAAGCTGTCCAAAAAAATCCAGATTTTTTTCTAATTCTTCTGACCCTCTTAAATCACTACTTAAAATTATGGGAAAATCCTGATCTCTGATTCATGTCACTCTGGTTATGTGATCCTTTGCTTTGGCTCATACACTCAATGTTTTGCAAGAAAATTCCTTCATTTTAATGAATATGTTTACTTTCTCACTTCCCAAAACAACTATTTTGCATTTTTTCTTCCCTTTTTAAACTACTAACCCGCAAAAATAAGCTGAAGGCTTTACATTTATTTAAGTACAAGGATATAATCAAGCAGTAGTCCCATAATCCTATCCACTCAAATTTACCTGCAACTGGATTTATATTCTCTCCTTTTTCTTAAAATAAATAACACTTTTCTAAATTGTCTAAGGCTTACTACTCTTTGTGCTCTAAATTCAAAATATTCTAATCTTTTACAAATTTTGTTCTGACAATTGCTCTCTCCCTCTTCTTGCTCATTATCATTAACTAACAACTTGATCTATTATTTTTCCTAATGTGTTCATTCTTACATTTACTATACGACCTCTTTTTATTTGCTACTAAATCCTGCCTCTGATCCTCTTCCAGGATACCCATTGAAAGGCTAGTCCCAACCAACTTCCTCTAATCCCCTCCCTCCAAGTCTTCCTATAACCCGGAGCAATCAGACTTCATCACACCACAAATTAATCCCTGAAATTCATGCTACAGGCTACAGACTATCTGCTTGCTCATTATATGCTTGAGCATTTAATAGATTATCATAGAGGTGATCTTTCATATCTTTTCAAAAAACATCTTTCCTTTGACTTTTGTGAGAATACAATATGTTTTTTATCTGGACCCATGCTGCTCCTTCTCTGTTTCTTCTGAGTAATTTTCCTGCTTATTTTTAATATTTAAAGTGCCCTAAAGCTTGTATTCATGTCCTCTTCTTTCCTACATTTTCCTCAACAGGTCCTTTCATTCAGTGCAGTCAACTATATGAAGATGATTTTGCTCCTAAGCTGTACACACTCATATTTCAATTATGGATTTATTGCCATTGGAATATCTATTAAAGCAATACATACTTAACTTGCCCAAAATATACTATTGTATTACTAGTGATGTCAGCTCTTAGTTTTTGAGTTCGGCAAAGAAAGAATTCAGAGCCAAGAACTCTGGCAAAATGAAAGTCCACTTGAAGAGAAGGTCTTAGCAAACTGTTCAGATAGCTGCCTTGGCTCTTTAGAAAGAAAGTCACAGAGACAGAAGAAGTGAGCCAGCTGGACTGCATGGACTCAGAAACCAAGTTACAGAGGCAAAAGAAGGGCCCTTGGAGACAAATCCAGGGGATTAGCATAGGTGGACTACCACTGCCCACTGCTCTCCTGGTAGCAAGTCTCATGTGGATCCTTAGAGTTTAGGAGAAGGAAAACAAAGAAACATGGCTGAATAAAGAAAGTATGAGCATGCTTTAGAAAGAGAATTCACACTGGATGCTTTGTATTAAGAGTTTTTATCTATTTTCTAAAGGCTGGAATTTTAGGGGAGATCTCAGGGGAGAATCTCAATGGGATATCCATGAGCTTTCCAGGTGTGTCTTTTAAGATGCTGATACGTCAAAATGAGCTTATAGGGTCAGGCTCATGATTGAACAGTGCTAGGGTAAGAGGTCATTGGTCATTGCATCTGGTCGTGATGCCACCCATGGTGTCTTTTCATCTGGTTTTGCTGCTTTTCTGAACCTGAAGCTGAAACACAACTGAGGCCTAGATGTTATCTCTGATTTGATCAAAACTGTGATTAACAGATCTGGGGCTTCCTTCCTAAGATTATTTTCTGACAATCAGAATCTCATTGTCCTAAGGGCTTAATTCTTAAGGGAATGGTCTGGAGAGAGAGAAGGAGGCAGGTGAGTCAGGATGTTAGATGAGGCTAGTTTGAATCAGCTGTCTCAGTTTGCCCATTCTACTTGACAAGGAATTTTGCTGGCTTCTTACTATCCTGCCTCAATTGTAGTTGATTCCCAATTGGTTCCTTTCCCTTCCCAGTAATTCTTACCAGTATTCACTCTCAGTTGATCAAACTGGCATCTTTAATTCCTCTCTTGCTCTCACTAAGGCCTCTGCTCTTACAGTTTTCTCTGCTTTGAAAAATGACATCCCTCCCCCATTGACTGATGACTCCTTATCATTATTACCTTATTATTTTTTCAGTTCATGTTAATTCTGTTGAGTGCTTTTTCTTGATATCTCTATCATAAGCCTCCTTTCTCAAATTATGATTTCTTAAATTATTTCATTTTCTTTAGAGAATTATCATTGTTTATTACCATGGTTGTTTTCTCTCTCCTCTCTCTTTACTGGAACATGAGAAGCATCAGGGAAGGACTAAAAGGGTGGTGCAAGACTGACTCCAAACTGTTCTCAATCCCCACCCCTTTTCAAACCAGCCAATAGGGATGCAGATTAGACTAACTGCATCCTGCTCCCTGTGCAACCAAACCCTGGCCCTTCCCTCAACCAATCAACAGGGGCCACACATGTTACCCCACCCACTACTTCCACACCCGCTATAAAACCTTTGTTCTCCTGAAACTCTCTCCCTCTCTCCACCCTACCTCTGCATCAGTGAGTGTGTGTGGGACTGAGCTCGAGCTAGCGTGAATAAGGCTCTTTGCTTTTGCATCGGACTCAGGCTCCCTAGTGGTCTTTGGGGATCACGACATCTGGGCATAACATTTGGGGGCTCGCCGGGATCCCCACGACCCCCGAGGGACCCCCGACCCGAAGAGCCTGATTGGCCGTGGTAGGTATCTGTCTTGTCTGTCTCTTTTGTGTGAGCTCATTTCTAGTAGTGCCCAAAGTGGTCTAGGTGGATGCACCAGAAAAGACCACGGGCTGGAAGATTCGGAAGATGTTCCAATCTTCCTGGGAGGGATGGGAATTTCCCCTCCAGGATTTGAGATCAGAGGAACAGGAAATTCCCCTCCAGGATTTGAGACTAGGAGGGATGGGAAATTCCCCTCCAGGATCTGAGACGAGCCAGGTCGCTCCCGCTTTCAGTTTTGCTTCCATGGAGTTAGAAGGTTGTTCTTTGGGGCCCTTGGTTTGTCTGTTTCTGTGTTTCTTTGTTTTATTCTGTTCTAGGGCGTGGGTGCCAGGAGTGCCCCCATGCCCACCTGGGGAGTTGGGCACTGTTTCGTTTATCTGCTCAGCTCCAGTTGGGCTAATCTACTGAGAGAGTTAACTGGTCTGTATGAAGCAGAAGCTCCAAGGTGAACCACGCAGAGGGGAACTAACCCTGGTTGTGTGTTTTGCTTGATTTGCCATTTTCAGTTGTTTATTAGTATCCTCATAGAGGACATAATCTGGTCTCTCCCTTCCTCCTTCATCCTGTTGTGATAGCATCTGTAACTGGATTAAAGATCTTTTCTTCAGGAGGCCCTCCAGGCTTTCAGTCTGCAAAAAAAGTCTCCCTGTGCCAGGCCAACTAAGAGTCATTTTTCCCCACAGGTCCCAGCCTCCGGGAGGGAGGCGTGCCAAGGTGACTGATGAAAGTTTCTCCGAAACTCCTGCTGTTTCTATTTTTCCCTTCCCTTCCTCTAACTTACAATTGAAACTGATTGGTGGTATTCTGTAGTGTAAATGTAGTATGTGCCGGTGTAAAAGTGTTTCTATGTTTGTTTCTATTTGTTTGATTAGTTCTCTTATTCAGGTATTTTTTTTTTTTTTAAAAGAAAGGAGGCAACCCCGTCCCTCCCTGCAACATGGTAAAAGCTCCTCCTCAAACTCAACTGACTTAGAATGTATCTTAAGGAGTTTTGGAATTGCTCAAACCTTACTGCCTTGGGTCAGGTTCCATGTGTACAAGAAGAAACAGAGTAAGGTTTTGGTAGCAGAAACAGGCCAGAGGAGGCTGGCAGGGCCATACAAACCACCCAGTCACTATCAGCCAGCACCACCTGAGGCAGAGACCTTTTGGCAAAAATGGGAGCGGGAGCCACTTTTGCTCCAGATGGCTCAGCACACCTTCGTCTGGGTGGAGAGACCTCCCCAATGGAGCTGTCCTTGGCAATGCCGGGGGAGGAAGAATGGAGGCTATCATTTACTATGGAAGGAAAGCCTGGTGGGCTTTACCAACAAAAGGGAACCACTGGAAATTTCATAGGCATGGTCAATCTCCAGGAAACAGCCAGAAGGGTGCCTCTGGTCTGGGTGGTACGCACTATTTTTCCCCACCGCTCACAGGAAAAAAAAAAAGGTTGTCTTTTTAAAATCCTGCCACAGCTGCTCAGGCCAGGAATGTGGTTAATCTGCATTTTAAATTCTTCAGGCTTCCAGCAAAATCTTGCTGGCTTCCCAAAAGATAAAAGTGTTGATCTAAATTTTTGCCTTGTATCTACAGTATAAAAGTTAAAAATGTGCTGTTTTAATGTTATTTGTCTGAGTTTTGTCTTGTTAAGTCATGCAATAGAAGCAAGTTATTTCTTATATCTGGAAGGGGTGTTGAGTAGCTGCCCAACTGGGGGCATTACACGTGGCTCTCACGGGGGATGCCATCTTGAAATGGTGGGGGCCGCCCTTCCCTCTGAATTTGCCAATCACAAAAGGAAATGTTTGCTTACTGAAGCAGAATGGGATCTCAGGGGTGGAGTTTTAAGATGGAGTTTTGCTATGGAAACAGGATGGGACAAAAGAATCAAGTGGCGAATTTATTTACCGTGTTGTTTTCCTATGAAGATACTTAATTTAATTATTCAAAGTTTAATCACGGTCTCATAATTCAAGTTATGTGATAGAACAATGTTTTAAAAAGTTGACTTAAGAGCCGATGGTGGAAGCTCATTTTTCTTAAAAGAGGTTTATATTTAATTGCATGAGGAAATTCTGCAAAATTAATAGCAATGTCTTTATTTAAATATATATGTCTTGACTTAAAATGACTTCAAAACTCCTTGACATTTATATATTATTAGTTTAAAGTCATCTAGAGAACGCTGCCTTCCTTAAACTAAGAACAATTAAGCCTTAAGGTGGCTGGTACCATGGATCTGTCTAAACCTGGGTTCCCCAAGATATGTGAATAATGCTAGGGCCCCACCAGTAGGTAGGGGGATCCCAAGGCAGTTGCTGGGTGTGGAGGCAACAGGGGCATAGGAGACAGAACTGAGCCTCACATCACCCTGCTTGGCCCCAAGGATGGCTGGTTAGCCAATGACGGGTAAGATTCCTCAGGGAAGAAACAACCTAAGTCAGGCACAGTTGCAGAGGGGCCATCAGGACAGAACTTGGGTGTCAACAGAGGTGGGGCACAGATCCTCACCCCCCCCCCGCAACAATGCATGGGCTTGAACACTCACCCCTTATGAGGAAGGTCTCCTTCCCCCATGGCTGCTTCCCACTTCCCATGCCCAGCTCAGAGTGGGACCCAGGCAACATACAGAAACTTGCCCCAGCTCAGATAGGGACACAATGTGAGCAGAAAGCTGTTGCAGAGGCAAGGGGAAACTGGGCTGCAGACGAAGCATCCTGGAAGGCTGCCCTGAAAACCAGTGGGGCCTCTGCAGATTCTGGTAGGTGAAAGCTTAAATCCATAACTAATTTTTACTCAAGTTCTGGCTTTGCAGTCCACCCGGAAAGCAGTCCAGAAGCACATCTGAGATGCTCTGTGCTCTTCCTGAACCAACTTCTGATCCGGTCCGTCCCTTCCAACCTGGTGACTAAAGAAATTTGCCACCCAAGGACTAACTCCTATCTGGAAAGAACCACCCCCATGGCAGTCAAGGTCGACGAGTTCTCAATGAGTGTTCATCATTCCCAGATTTCTGGCCCTCATTCTGGGCCCTCATCTTATAAACAGTCCCACTGACTGTATGCAGAATTAATCCTATTCCTCAGGGAGTCAATATAATTCCTTCCCCAGCAATGACCCAGAAGAGTCAATGATTTGACTCATGTACATAAAACCAGGGGGGAATAAAAGGGCGGTGCAAGACTGACTCCAAACTGTTCTCAACCCCCAATCCTTTTCAAACCGGCCAATAGGGATGCATATTTGGCTAACTGCATCCTGCCCCCTGTGAAACCAAACCTTGGCTCTTCCCTTGACAAATCAACAGGGGCCACACACGTTACCCCACCCACTACTTCCAGACCCCCTAGAAAACCTTTATTTTCCTGAAACTTGCTCTCTCTCTCCGCCCTACCGCTGCATCAGTGAGTGTGTGTGGGACTGAGCTCGAGCTAGCTCGAATAAAGGCTCTTTGCTTTTGCATTAGACTCGGGCTCCCTAGTGGTCTTTGGGGATCATGACATCTGGGCATAATAGGGCCTTGTCTGTTTTGTACAGGGATATTGTCTAGCCCATATCTAGCTTATAAATGTCACTTTGGAATGAATTGATGTATTGCCAGAAAACCTAAGTCTGATTCACAACTCTACCAATCAGTAGGTTCATGACCTTCCACACATTATGTAATCACTGTCAACTTATTTCTTCACCTGCCAAAATAAGTGTATTAGGAAATACAATTTTGCAGCACACTTACAGAATGCACAATCTAATGCCAAACAAAATGTGTTGTACCTATGATTAAACACATATTCCCATTCCCCTAAGGCAGAATGCTTATAAGGTAGAGCACCTAGGTGAAATATGGATAAAGATAATCTAGATTATTAGTTTACATTTAGAGATTTAATCTTATGCAAGGTATTGTTCTAAGTGCCTTCCACACATGAGCACATATATACTTCATAACAACACTATAATATAGATGCTATTGTTTTTTCCATTTCACAGATTAGAAGACATTATGGGTTTGATTATTAGTGAAGTATACTTAGCTATTAAATGATGAGAGTAGGTTTCCATTCTATAGATGTTCTTACCTACCATAATATACTACTTCTATGTAGAAAACAGAAACATAAAGTGCTCATACATACCTGCATGCTCAGTGTGTTTTGTGTATGTTTGTGTATGCATGTAGGCATGTTTATAAGGAGAAAGAGGGAAAGATATAAATGCAGTGAAATTGGGAAAAAATGAGAGAGATGTGATAAGACTGAAAATTGCCATACTTATGATTCATAAATTTGAAACACATGGTTTAGATTTTCTTTCTTTATTTTTTTTTTTACCTCTAAGTTTTCTAAAGAAATTTTCATGGTCACTTTTACTTGCTAAAGAAAGAAGACAAGTGGTAAAAATAACATCTCCAGTGAATCAGGAGTCACCTGACCAGGCTTCATGTTAAATGCTGTGTTCTAATTTAAATGTTCATGTCACTGAACTACACTTCTTCCTTCATTACATGCGAGGAAATGAAATGGTGCCAAAACTTAGTCACAATATCCATTTATGTGGGGCGTTCTTTCTTTATAATTTTAATAAACTGTTTAGACTGTACTTTTGGGTGCAAACTAAAGGCTTTTTAAAACTCAAAATTATTCCTTTCATCGAAATAAAATAATACCTAAATTGCCTAAGCAGTTTTATAGACATAGGAAATGTGTGAAGGGCTTCCTGGAGACACCCAGCACTGTCAGTGGGGATCGTTGCCTTTAACAGGAATCAAGCAGAGAGTGCCTCATGCAACACTTCTGAAAACTTGAATTAGGGCCTTTGATTTAAATAAAAAAGGAAAAGTCGTATTATATTTTCATTGTATACTGAATTCTTTGTACTTTTTGTGGATTCATATCCTGGATTTACATCCTTTTTTAGATAACTTTTAGATCAAGGAAAATACAAAACAATTGATTCTAGTCTTCCTCCTCATGTCCTCCAGTAAGTGTATATTTATATAAGGAATGAGAATAATGGTGTCATAAAATTAATTCATATTAAAACTGATACCTTATTATAAAAAAATAGCACAATAAGATATATTCCTTCCTGTAAGTCATCCAATACATAAAATAAACAAAAAATGTAATAGAACTAGTTATCTCATAAACTGAGAAACAGGTATGATATAAAATTATGAGATGATGCTAAATCAGAATACATCTACAAATCTCACTAACCTTGTAAAATGTTCAAGAACTGAGTTATCAGTGAACGGTTTAACTGATACAGAAACAAACATTAATACACACACAACTCTGTGCTAAATAGTCTTAATTCTCATAGCACTTTTGTGAAAAGGGAATTCTTATCCCTGTTGCAGTGGAAGAAACTGAGGAAGTTACAGAACTAGTTGCATATTATACAGTGTCTTAGCTGTGTTTCCCAGAAACAGACTCTGAGATGAAGATAGCTGTGAAGGGGTTTACTAAGGAAGTAGTCACAGGGAGAATCAGAGTGTGTACAGAAAAAAATAAGACAGTAACAGGAGAAGCCTCCTCAGAGTGAGGTCTCAGGCAGGATGCCACAGAGGGAAGATTCAACCTGATCCCTGCATTCCCTCTAGGCATTCCTCGGGGACAGGTGGGGATATGAATTTCCAGGAATGTCTGGGTCTTTGGAAAAGGGCAAAGCAGGCTTAAATTGCTCAAGAGCTACAATCTTCTGCTGGAACCAGAAAGCACACTGAAGTGTATGGTGGGGCAAGAGAGAGACGGCAGATGGTAGTATGAGATCTAGGAAGATCCGATCAGAATACTAACATTGTCAGCTAGACAGCCAACAAGCAGCAGGCAAGTTCTTGACCCAGGCATTCCATTCCCAGAGCCCAATTCTTTTTTTTTTTTTTTTAATCCTCACCCAAGGATATGTTTCTATTGATTATCAGAGAGACAGGAAGGAAGAGATACAGAGTGAGTGGGAGAGAAAGAAACATTGATGTGAGAAACATCAATCAGTTGCCTCCAGCATGCACCCTCCAAAAAAAAACACAAAAACACAAAAAACAAAAAAACAACACACACACACACAAACTGAGATTGAATGTGAAACCTAAGTATGTGCCCTAACCAGAAATTGAGCACATAACCTTTTGCTGTATGAGGATGACACTCTTATCAACTGAGCCACCAGCCAGGGCCAAAATTCCAATAAATACAATTCAAACTGATACACTAGCCTTTACTTTTAACAACACAGACAGAGACTGTGTCCAGGCAACAGAAGAACATTTAGGAATTGCTGAGGAGGTTCTTTGATTAACAAACATTCCCGTGCCCCACCTTTGCAACAAGGCCACGTTATTTCATGTGAATATATTTCTGTGTGCTGGTCACAGGGGACAAATTTGCAGTTATAAAATAAATACATTCTGGGATCTAATGCCATCATGTTGCTTATAATGAATAATACTGTTCTGTATACTTAGAATTTGCTAAAAGAGTAGATCTTAACTGTTCTCACCACACAAACTATATGAGGTGATGGATCTATTAACTTATTAACTGATGTGGCAATCATTTATCAATGTACATGTATATATACTAGTAATCATCACATTGTACACCTTAAAATCACATTATTTGGTGTATTGTTTTGTGTTTGTGCTGTGGCATTTTTCTCTTGCTGCATTCAACATTTTCTCTTCAGGTTTGGCTTTAAGCAATGTTATTATACTATATCTGCATGTGATATTTTAATGAATTCCACTAGACTTCTTGGACATGAAGTTAATGTTTGTTCCACATTTGGGAAATGTACAACCATTATTTATGCAGAAAATATCTCACTGTTCTCAGCCTGATAAAATTAACATCCCTTTAATCCTTAAAATCTATTTCAATAGTGAAATCAGCTACATTTCTCTTTTAAAAATGTGCTTTTTAAACTATGAAAACCATAAATGATTCTCCCTAAGTGAGCAAATCATTTCAATCTTACTTCCACTAGTACTATAAACTTCTTTCTTCACTTCAAAAGAAAAGAGAAACTTAAGATAAAAGTGGCATTAAAAAAAGACATTGAATTCTGAGACACAGTTCATAATATTTAACCCAGAATTCAGATGGTTAGGCTGACAATCTCTTTCCATCCTCTCTGTTCCAAACATAAGAAAGGCTTATTCGCCTTCAGCAAAAATGAAAGTAAGATTCTTGCTGTAGAATGACAATTATTACCAATAATGATCTAGTATGTGCCATGCATTTTAAATAGCAAATTCATCCTTTTGATTGTGGGCATGAATAAACAAGATAGTCACATACTGCTATAAAGCAGTAATTTTTCCCCCCTATGTTTGAATTGAAGAGAAGTTGTTGTTTTTTTTTATGTAGCAGTTGAAAAGGAAATTAGAATTATACTGCGGGAAAAATAAAGATACCAAACCCATATAATAATCCTATATAATAAAAAGATAATATGCAAATTGAACATCACTCAAACACACAAGATGGCCACCCTATGTGGTCAAAGATGGCCAGCAGTGGAAAACAGTTGTGGGTGATCAGGCCAGCAGGGGAGGGAAGTTGGGAGTAACCAAGCCTAGTTGTGGGGGACCAGGCCTGTAGGGGAGGGCAGTTGGGGAGGACCAGGTCTGTAGTGTAGGGCAGTTGGGAGGGATAAGGCCTGCATGGGAGGGAAGTTAAGAGGAACCAGGCCTGCAGGGGAGGGCAGTTGAGGGTGACCAGGCCTGCAGAGAAGGACATTTGGGGGTAACCAGGCTGGCAGGGGAGGGAAGTTAGGGGCAACCAGGCTAGCAAGGGAGGGAAGTTAGGGATGATTGGGCCAGCAGGGGAGGGCAGTTGGGGGCAACCAGGTCTGCAGCGGAGGACAGTTATGGGTGACCAGGCCTACAGAGGAGGACAGTTAGGGGTGACCAGGCTGGCTGGGGAGAGTAGTTAGGGAAAATCAGGCTGGTAGGGTAGTGGTTAGAGGGTGATCAGGCTGGCAGGCAGAAGCTCTTAGGGGCAAGCAGGCAGGCAGGCAGGGAGGTGAGTTCTTGGGAGCCAATAATCCTGGATTGTGAGAGGGTTGTCCAACTGCCAATTTAGGTTGGATCCCACTGGCATCGGGCCTAAACAGGCAGTCAGACATCCCTTATAGTGTCCCAGATTGGAGAAGGTGCAGGCTGGGCTGAGGGACACACACACCGCCTGTGCACAAATTTTGTGCACTGGGCCTCTAGTGTAATTATAATGACTGATTTAGAATAATAAGTGTGGCTCAAATTTAAGTACAAAGATTGTGTTTATATTTGGCAGGGGACTGGGCACGATAAAGATATATTAAGTTCTCTTATTGGGTTACAGCTGAGCAACTTACTGAGAAGCTCCTTAGTTCTCTGTGCAAGCTCATTTTTAGATAACACATGATTAGTGAATATCTTCGTCTTAAAAATATTATTATAGAACATAATGCTTACAACACCAATATATTTTGATAAGCATTTAATAATTACAATTATATTTTCTTATAAACATTTTACATATTTACTTAATGTCCATAAAAATCTATTGTATAGATATTACTACCTCTTCATGATACAAAAACTGAGTCACAGAGAGAAATTAAGTGACATAAAAACAAGCGTTAAGTTAGGATTTAAAATCAGTTTCCAGGCTCCTTACTCTCAGGCATGTTACTCTACTTCTTTGGTATGCAAGAATTTTGAAAATTAATGGTAATATGAGCGTGAAGGTGTTTTGAAAGCAACATTAAGTCCTGATAATGCTAATAGTATGTATGATTTTCTCATTGTTTTACACCATAACTGATATATATATTCACCCATATAATTAACATAACTGATAATTATCCATGCTTTAAAATTATGAAATAGGAGAGAGAAATTTAGGAATCATAAATTCAAGATCACTTTTCAATATCAAATTATTTAAATTTATTCATTTGTAAGTTAATTGAATGTACTAGTCATTGGAGCTATAGCAGTAATAGGACAAAATAATTTTGTCTTCATGGAATTTAAATTCTAATGGCAAAATTAGAAAATAATGTAAACAATAACAAGAAAATGACAGGTTTTTTTTTAAAATACATATTTTCTTGATTTCAGAGAGGAAGGGGGAGGGAGGGAGGGAGGGAGGGAAAGAGGGAGGGAGAGAGAGATATATATCAGTGATGAGAAATCATTGATTGGCTGCCTCCAGATTGGAAATTGAACCATGACCTCCTGGTTCATAGGTCGATGGTCAACTGTGGAACCATGCCTGCCAGGCAAAAACTACAGGTTTTAATAAATTCTTTTCAGGGTGCTTAAAGAATACTGTTGGGAAGGATGCTAATTTCAACAGGATGACTTATCTATTAAAGCTCAGCAAATACCACCACCACCACCACCACCACCACCACCACCACCACCACTTACCCAGGTTAAATGCTGCAGGAAATACAGTATACAGAGACACATTCCAATTAGAAGAAAGAAATGAAATGCCCACAGCAAAGAAAATACTTTGATTAGCTCAAAAGTCCAGAATGTCTGCAGGATAGTGCTATATTGAAATAATGATACAAGGTAAGATAGCAGAGGTAGTCAGAATAGGAACCTAGTAATTATTTGCTGGGAAAGGCTGACCTATTCACAAAAAAATGGCTTCACCTCATATTCCTGGTTTTAGATCCAGTCTCTCAGTTACAACTGATTGGTTCACTTGGGCACTGATATTTACCTTCCTACTGATTTAGAATTAAAAATGTGAAGGACTTGTCTGCATGCATATAAGCCTAACCAATGGACACAGACACCAGGAGGCCAGTGAGGGGATGAGTGGGGGGTGGGGGAAAATGGAGGGATAAGGACACATATATAATACCTTAATCAATAAAAAATGTAACATACAATATCTAAAAATTGTAGAGACGGTGATGTACATGATTAGTGGCATCCAATCTATAAGCTATTTCAAGTGAGAACCCTGGAACAGCAGAAAGTATAATTTTGGAACTTTGGTATTGAAAAGAAGGTAGAAGAAGTAACACAATAGGCTGGAAATATCAAGATAGTCTCCATTTATATTTTTAATGAAACTATAATAATCCACAGGGCATCTAAGAATTAGTATACACTCTCTATTATTATTTTCTTGTACCTTTCAGAAGGATGAAAATAATGTCCTCTAGATATCATATCTAATCTAATAAAAGAGTAATATGCAAATTAACCCTCACTCCGTTACACCTAAGCCATGCCCACCACCCAATCAGAGTGACAATATGCAAATTAACGCAGCCAAGATGGTGGCCATCAGCCACAGAGCTAGAGCATAGAGGAGACCAGCAATGGAGGAAACTGCCTGCCTAGGCAAGCTATGACCTCTGCTCAAGGCAACAAAGTTTCAATTATAGAAGCCACGGAGCTGAAGCAAACAGGAGGCTTCGTTGCTTGCCTAGGCAGGCTATGGCCTCCACTCAAGGCAACAAAGTTTCAATTATAGAAGATAAACAAACCCCAGAAACTTGCTTCCTGCCAGCCTCCCTGGGACCTTGGGTCAATGGGAGCTGTGGCCAGCCTGAAAACAGCCCTCAGCCCCTCACCCAGGCTGGCCACACCCCCATGGGGTGAGGGTCCCCATAGGGGGGCTTGGCCAGCCTGCAAATAGCCATCAGCCCCTCTCCCAGGCTAGCCAGGCAGGCCAGCAAGTGGACATCCCCCAAGGAGTCTCAGACTGTGAGAGGGCACAGGCCAGGCTGAGGGCCCCCTCCCCACCGAGTGCACAAATTTTTGTGCACCAGGCTCCTAATCTATAATAATAAAAGCATAATTAGCTAATTAGACCGGGCATCCCAAAGCTGGGGCTGGGAGGGTTCCAGTGCCTGCCAGTGGCCGAAGGGACACCTGAGTCCCGGGTGCTAGAGGGAAAGCTGGTGCCAGCTTCTGGGGAAAGGAAGGCCTACTCTTGCATGAATTTCGTGCATCGGGTCTCTAGTATATATATAAAATAATAAGCATAACTTTTATGCTTTTTATAATTTAACTATTTCAATTTTGGGAGTGTTTGTGACTTGGATATTTAGCTATTTTCCATGTAAATTATAGTTATCACATTGTATCTATTATTAGCTGATAACTTATTTCTTTTCTTTTCATTTTAGAGTCAAAACTTTTCATTGATTTCAAAGAGATGAAGGGAGAGGGATAGAGATATAGAAATATCAATGAGAAATAAACATCAATTGGCCACCTTCTTCATGCCCCTCATTGGGCATGTGCCTGACTGGTAACTGTGACCTAGTTCATAGGTTGATGCTCAACCATTGGGCCACACCAGCTGGACTCATATCATTTCTTTGACTTCATTTGGAACATCAGGTTTAAAAGTTTTAGTTACCACACCCATTAAACTTACTTGTCTGAGTAGGAAAAAAATGTTCTACTGCAAACTGACAACTTTGTAAAGAACATTTTGCTTCTAAATACCTGGAGGTAGAGCTAAGTTAGCTTTGGAGGGAGAATAGTTGCCAACAGATAAGTCCTTAAGGTTTTATACAATGTTTTGTGTAATAAAATTTCAATAAAAGGAAGTAAGGCCATTTGACTTGGGATATATTCACTGCCTTCAGGTTCTCATGCCCAGGGCATACATTATACCTGTTAATGACTCCAATCTTAGAGATCAGCATAATGAATAGTCCTGGATAAGGATGATTGATTTTATGCCTGGCATCCTAATTACTGTCTCCTTGCCATTCAAACTTAATTAAAATATGTTCTTACAGAAAGATAACTAGAACTCTGAGCATGCAGTTATTTATAAACTTAAAATAAGAATTTCTAGTATATCATATGGGCAGTAACTTTATATGTATAGAAAAGCTACCATAAAAGTTAATGATGTCTCTTGAAATAATAATTGCACTTATCTAATCTAATAAAAGAGTAATATTGAAATTGACAATTTCTACGGGATGCCTAAGCCACGCCCACCAGCCAATCAGAGTGGCTGTATGCAAATTAACCCAGCCTAGATGGAGGCCGGCAGTCACAGAGTTAGAGTAAACAGATGCTTCTGTTGCACCAGGAGTAAACTGTCTGCCGGCCAGCTGGGCTTCTCTGTGCTCCAGACAACATTCTTTCATTTATAGAAGCCACAGAGCTGAAGCAGACAGAAGGCTTTGTTACCTGCCTAGTCCTCGGCTTAAAGGAACAGTGTATCAATTATAGAAAATAAATATATCCCAGAAATCTGCTTCCAGCCAGCCTTGCTGGGACATTGGGTCAATAGGAGCTGTGGGCAGCCTGAAAGCCTGAAAACAGCCCTCAGTCTGTCATCCAGACTGGCCATGCCCCAATGGGGTGAGGGATCCCACTGGGGGGCTTGGCCAGCCTGCAAACAGCCATCAGCCCCTTACCCAGGCTGGCCAGGTACCCCAGTAGGGACCCAAAACCTGAAGGGACTGTGGGCAGCCTGAAAACACCCCTCAGCGCCTCACCCAGGCTGACCAGACATGCCAGCAGGTGGACATCCCCAGAGGGGTCCCAGACTGCGAGAGAGCACAGGTCAGGCTGAGGGACCTCCCGAATGCACAAATTTTTGTGCACCAGGCCCCTAGTTAAACTATAAGCAAGGAATGATATACATACATACAGTCATTTAAAGCTCTGCTTAGATCATCTTTTTATTATGACTGAGAAGAAAACAATTTGTTTTCTGTTTTGAACACACAAGTTTTACCACCATTCATATTGTAAGTACACAGATTACTTGGCCACATCCACAGTACAGAAATTATAAGATATATAGTAGAATTTACAGTTAGAACTGCCCATGGATAAATATTTCCTGAATTAGATATTATACCAGGCACAACATAACATACAGATAAATCTTAAGTTTAAGCAATCATCCCCTCCTCCATGTTGTTTCTTGATTACTGGTCAGAATATGAAACATGGCCAATTATTCCCTGGCTATTAAAAATCCCACCTGGAGCCCTAGCTGGGTTCGCTCAGTGGAGAAAGAGCACGGCCTGAGGAGCAAAAGGTCCTGGGTTCAATCCCAGTCAAGGGCACATACCTCTGTTGCAGACTCCCTCATTGCCTGGGCCATGGTCAGGGCACATGCAGGAGGCAAGAAATTGATGTGTTTCTTGTACATCGATGTTTCTGCCTGTCTTTCCCTCTCTTCCACTCTCTCAAAAAATCAATGGGGAAATATCCTGGGATGAGGATTTAAAAAAAAATTCCACCTGAAAATGGCATGCATATCATCAAAGCAAGCCCCCAAATCATATCCAATTTGGAGGGAGTAAAGGAGTATAATTTTACATCTGCCCAGAGGAAACCATAAGTATTTAATAAAAACTCTGATGTACATAATGTATATATAAAAATACAAATATAGGAGAGAAGAAAAATTATGACCATTACTTATCAATAAAATAAATGGATTTACTAAGCATAAAGCATAGTAAAATGAAACCACTAGAGATTTCTGAGATTTGAGTTGTATCAATAAATATGAAAGAAAAAATATTTCTTTTAAAGTTTAATAGTACTTACTTAAATATAATTTTTAAAAATTCCTATCTAAAAATGTTTCAATATAAAATCTAGAAATAGGATCGTATTAAGAAATGTACTGAACTTACATAAGTAAAATTATAAAAGTTTATCTTGAGACAGAGAGGAGAAATTGGTCTATCTATGTGGAGGAATTGTGTTGTTGACAGAAAATTTGCAATGCTGTAAAACTTTTTAATGTTTCTAAATTTATCTATATATTTAATGTAATCAGAATACAAATTTTATAGCAATATTACTTAGAGATGAAATGAATGCTCTAGAAGGTATAAATCTAGCCAGAAAATTTTAGCTGGAGAAAACTCCTATATCATAATGAGCTAATATGCTAATTAGACTGAATAGCAGAACAACCATCCAAATGAGCTTCCGGATGACCATCCAGATGACCTTCCAGACAAAGCCAGCTAAGGCAGCTGTGCTCTGAGGCTGCGAGGGAATGCGAGGGCTGAGCCTTTTGCATGAATTTTGTGCATCGGGCCTCCAGTCAAATAATAAAGAATTGATCTTGTGTGGTATGAATAATAGATGGCTTGGGCATTAGCATTCTGAATTGACAAAGGCACTAAACTATAAAACTAGAGCAGTATTCTAGACATTTCCCACCATACAAGATTTCAGCCCTCTAATTTTTGGATCACAAGAAAGCCCAAACACATTATAAGCTCATCAAGCATAAGAAGTCTGATAACTGGAAGGGCAAATGCAAATTTTTTCCTTGTTGTTGTTCTTACAGCATATTTTTATCACAGAGGATCAGTGTGTAGTAGTGTACTACCAGTTTAGGGGGAAAAAACAAAATAAGGACAAAATACTGAAATGGAAATTAATGGAGGTTCCCTATTTTCCAGCAATATATCGTAGAAATTTTATTTTAAATGCTTTGTTATATGCTCATTACTCTTCTTAGATAATCATTATAAAGAAAAAATATATATATACTATCTTTTTAGAGATACATTTTCTTAGTAAACGATTTTCTAATTTCACACTCAGCAATTACTAGACACAGGTACTATATCCCAACTTTGCAAGAGAGAACTTATTTATTATTAATAGAGCTTTATACAAACATGTATTCATGACATCAGTTTGCACTCTTTAACTGTACCCCTGGGCAACATGTGAATCATTTATGAGATGGCTATTGGTCTCACAATTGAAAAGATTTCAAATTTACAAGCAGACCATGGCACACACACACACACACACACACACACACACTATGTGAATTTCTTTTCATCAGAAGCAATTCCTCATATGGTAAAATAATAAATATTGAAAAACATTAGCTCTATTAATTAGGAAAGGCTTTCATGGGTAAATAGATAGTAATCTAGTAGCTAGGAGATAACTTATTGAGACATCATGATTGGTTATAGATTATATACATAATTTTTAAAAAATATATTTTTATAGATTTCAGAGAGGAAAGGAGAGGGAGAGACAGAAACATCGATGATGAGAGACAGTCATTGATAGGCTGCCTCCTGTATTCACCACACTGGGGATCTAGCCTGCAACCCTGGCATGTGTCCTGATCTGGAATAGAACTGTGACCTCCTGGTTCATAGGTCGACATTCAACCACTGAGTCATGCCAGCCAGGCATGATTGGTTATCTAAACTAATAAAAGCGAAATATTAAAATTGACCGTTTCTTCGGGATGCCAACAGCCAATCAGAACAATGGTATGCAAATTAGCCCAGCCAAGATGGCGGAGTCTGGGGCGGCAATGGAGCGATCACGCTGGGGCACTCCAGGGCGGAGGCCTGGCTTCCGCCCTAACAGGCTCCGGCGGATGATTCCGGGCAGTGGCTGGCGGCTGTAGGGCCAGGGGGCCGCCCAGGCCTCCCGGTCCTGCAGCCGGGGCGGCAAAGGAGCGATCGCGCTGGGGCAAGCGAGGATGGAGGCCTGGCTTCCACCCTCGCTGCTCCGGCAGTCGGTTCCGGGCAGTGGCAGGCGGCTGTAGGGCCGGGGGGCGGCCCAGGCCCCCAGTTCTGTGGCCATGGCTGGCAATAGAGAGATGGGGCTGGAAATAGAGAGATTGTGTCAGTGTTTGGTTCTGGGCGGCATGGGAGCCTGCCCCGCCCTGAGGCTGGGGCTGGCAATAGAGCAATGGTGCCTGCGGTGGTTCCAGAAGGCGGTGAGCAGCCGCAAGGCCGGAGTTGGCAGCCAGGCCTGGCCCTGTGAGGCCTGGGAATAGAGCAATTGGGCCCACACGACCTCAGAGGCTCAGTGGCAGGGGCTTGAATGGGGTACACCCTTGGGGTCATGCCCGAGCATCCTCCGCCCCTGCCAGAGTGTCTGCCACAGGTCCAGCCACCTGGCTCTACCCTGGAGGCCTCCGTGGAGCGTATGCGAGTGTGTGCCTGGCTCCACTCCCGGTGTGTGTCCGCTCAGCAGCAAGGCCCCCCCAAGGGACCATGCACCAGCGTCCACCCCCTGGCCTGCCACCCAGCTCTGCACCAGGTGTGTCCCCTCAGTAGTGGAGGCCCACCAGGTATGTGCAATGGTAGGCCATCCAGCTGGAAACGTCCATGCCTGCACTCTCCAGCCATCCCACCCCCCAGTGCACAAACCCTGAGGAGCCTGTGGCCAGCCTGAAAACAGCCCTCAGCCCCTCACCCAGGCTGGCCATGCATGCTAGCAGGTGGACATCCCCCCCAGGGGTCCCAGACTGTGAGAGGGCACAGGCCAAGATGAAGGACCCCTTCTTCCCCCCGCCGAGTGCACAAATTTTTGTGCACCGGGCCCCTATAAGATTATATTAATGATAAAATACTCTTAAGATGTTTAATTTTAAAAATTTTTTGGAAAAAAATGTTAACAAAATATCAGATTATCAGACTATATTGCCATGTTATTGAAATAACAGGAAAAAAATCCAGTAGTATTACATTATCAAAATATAAACACCAAAAAATGCATAATTGACTACTGTACCACCACACTACACAAAATATATTATACCAGATATGGAAATGCACCTAGTGAGGTGATAGTCAAAGGTTAAGTGTAGTAAAATCTGACTATATATTAAGAACATATTTCATTTCTGAATTCTATTCATTTTAAATTATATTCATGAGCTTAAGACACTTTGTATAGGGTTCAAGGCATGTAATGTAATGGATCACACTGATACACATCAGTTACAGAACTTTGTTCAGCTAAATTATCAAAGTCATATATTGTTCATAGTGCAATCTGGCAAGATACATTATTTCTCCCAACAAGTGTGTAAAATAAGTTTTATATATGAGGAAACTAAAGCATAGTTTAGTTAACATATATAGTGATGAAGAGAGAAGAGCTAGAAAAAAGAGAAAGTTTGCTTTGATTTTTGTAAAGGAGATGAGAAAACTATATTGTTCCACAAACATCATGGAACAGTATTTATCTACATTCAAGAGACAATAATGTCTCAAATTCATATAATTTCTCTAGTAAGAATACATTTATAACTAATGTCCAACACTATTCATTTTCATCTATATTGGGTTGCAGATGATTCACTTTTGCCAATGATGGTGACCAATAAAACAGGCAGATATATAGAAATTGCTGTCTTAAATTGGAAGAAATTGTCAGGAAGGATTATTTTTCATATGCATGAGCCCTCAAAAGCTGTGCCAGGTCATTCTGACAATAGTCATCCTATAAATACAAAATATCACCAAATCTATGATAAAAAGTTTGTGTTATTCAGCAGAGTACTGCAATTGATTTAGGTATATGCTATACCAAAGGGGGAAAAGAATATTATATAAATACTAGAGGCCTGATGCACGAAAATTTGTGCAAGAATAGGCCTTCTTTCCCCCAAATACTGGCAGTGGCTTCCCTCCAGCACCTGGGACCCGGGCTTCTTCCCTCCTCCAGCCACCCACAGGCACCCAGGACTCAGACTGGCTTCCCTTGGACCCTGGCTTCGTCAGGAAGGACGTCCAGAATGAAGTCCAGAAGATGTCTGGTCTAATTAGCATATTACCCTTTTATTATTATAGATAGATTACATAGATTCTTGCCCAGTGAGATAATTTTTTAAAGGATAAGTAAGTACAGAAGTTGGGGAATTACCATAGGAATTTATAAGGCAGTATCATTTGAGAATGTAAAGCTATTATTCTTGATTCATATTTTCTGATTTTTCTATCCATGATTCATAGCTGCATTTATTCCTCCATTGCCTTACAAAGGAATAAATGTTAGATAGGAATATTCTTACCATACTCACAGCCAGTTAGATCTAAAATAAATTTTAACTCTCTACATGTTCACATGTTATTCAGAATGCCTTCCTTTCCCAATATCTGCACTGTGACCGCAATATTCTCAATACCATGAAAATGATCCTGTATTTGTATTCATTATGTTTATGTCTTCCCATCAAAATAGTGAGTTGCTTGGGAACAGGCACTGTGTTATCATTTGCAAAATGCTGACACACAGGAGACTAGTAATATGTGTTTGTTGACTGACTTAATAAATCAATGGAAATTTATTACCTTTTCCATCAAGAAGAAAAAGTTAGACAGAGTAAGCAGTTCAAGCAGAACAATAGTTTGATAATAAAGAAATATGTCCAAAACAAAGTGGTCAATGTTGGCAAATGCTGTAAGATAATTAAGGAGAACAGAGACCAAGAGGATCTCAGACTGTAATGAGAAAGAATGTTAAAGCAAGGTGAAGAAAGAGCAACAGTAGTTGTAAAAAACAAATTAATATATCTTGCAGAAAACAGCAGTTAAAAAAACTGATTATAGAAACTCAGTGTAAAGCAAAGGCAAATAAGTTTGCAAAGAAAACACTTAAGTTGATACAAAAGCATTAGGTTAATACTAGTGCATTATGAAGTAGGAATGGAAACAGAAAGAACTTGTTGAGTTTATTTTTATGGTAATTTGCTGAAAGATTCTTATACTGTTATTGTACTTTCTACGAAATGGATTCTCCAAATTAAATCAATGATTTTCTACAAATTTGCATTGCATGTGGTTAAACACCAAAGAAAAAGCATTTATAAATTAAATTTAGTGATCTGTTTGTTGTTTGTGTGTATATATATAATCTAATAAAAGCGTAATATTGAAATTGACCATTTATTTGGGATGCCTAAGCCACGCCCACCAGCCAATCAGAGCGGCTGTATGCAAATTAACCCAGCCAAGATGGAGGCCGGCAGTCACTGAACTACTGAACTGGAGTAAATAGGCAGCATCTGTTGCAGCAGGAGTAAAACTGTTTTCTGGCCAGCCAGCTGGGCTTCTCTCTGCTCACAGCAACAACATATTTGCAACATTGTCTCAATTATAGAAGCCTTGGAGTTGAAGCAAACAGCAGTCTTGGCTGCGACTACTAAGGCAACATTCTTTCAATTTTAGAAGCCACAGAGCTGAAGCAGACAGGAGGCTTCATTACCTGCTTAGGCCTCGACTTAAAGGAACAGTGTATCAATTATAGAAGATAAATAAAGCCCAGAAACCTGCTTCCAGCCAGCCTTGCTGGGACATTGGGTCAATAGGAGCTTTGGGCAGCCTGAAAACGGCCCTCAGGCCCACACCCAGGCTGGCCACACCCCCATGGGGTGAGCGTCCACAATAGGGGGCTTGGCCAGCCTGCAAACAGCCATCAGCCCCTCACCCAGGCTGACCAGGCACACCAGCAGGTGGACATCCCCAGAGGGGTCCCAGACTGCGAGTGGGCACAGGTCGGGCTGAGGGACCTCCCAAATGCACAAAATTTTGTGCACCGGGCCCCTAGTATGTATGTGTGTGTATATATATATATATATTCTACCTCATTCAACAAAGCAATTGAGATGGTTGGCCACAGCTAATATTTGCACATTACATTTCTATTTATAAAATGTTTTACATAAGTGATATATTGATCTGATAAAACCTTATCAACATAAGAATAAAGAGAAAGAACACTATTTTGGATGCACATACTGAAAGTCAATTCAGGGCAGAAAATATGTACAGAATATATACTTTTTGGCTGCAATCTCTATGCTAGGTAATATACAACAGAGGTACCTAAGAATTTCTTTCTCATATAGGCATACACTTTAATGAGAGAGACAAACATATAAATAGGCCAACTCCAAAATAAGCATTAAAATAAAGACATGTACAGCCGGATGTGACAGCAAAGAAGTTCAGAGAAGTTTTCTACAAGTATTGTTAATTGATTGGAATTTATTGGAAGAGAGAGGAGGTGAAGAATTATAGGATAGATTTCAGATTACAGATTTGTATATATACACATTTGTATATATGTGAAAATTAACAGACTCATGTTACTAGATATTCAATTATATTTTATCCTTTGGAAGCTTAAAATATCTTTTTTTAATATATTTAATTGATTTTTTTACAGAGTGGCAGGGAGACAGACAGAGAGCTAGAAACATCGATGAGAGAGAAACATCGATCAGCTGCCTCCTGCATACCCCCCACTGGAGATGTGCCCGCAATCAAGGTACATGCCCTTGACCGGAATTGAACCTGGGACCCTTCAGTCCGCGGAACGATGATCTATCCACTGAGCCAAACCAGTCAGGGTTTAAAATATCTTTAGTGCATACAGACCTGACTCATAAGCATTAAGTGAGGTACAAAGTCTGGTTAAAATAGGCTGGAGAGAGCCATTGGGAATCACTAGCATCCTGATGGAATTTTCAATCTGGAAAGAAAAGTAAATCAAACAAGGACAAGGTACAGAAAAGGAAGGATAATGGACTGGTTTCCAACTCTTTGTGGGAGCCAGTGTTGAAGAGCCAAGTATAAAAGTCAAAGCCCAGAAAGGTGACTGCAAAGGACTGGGGTGGGAGGAGTCAGACATAATGGTGTCACGTAAGCCAGAAGGAGCAAAGGGTTTAAAAATTGACTGTTAAACAGCATTCGGGTTTCAGTAAGACAAACACTAAAGAAGCTATTTTAGAAAAATACCTTTAATGGTATGGTAAAAATAGAAGCTGTTTTCATTTATTTGAAGAAGGGAGATGAATAATAAAGCAATCGATGACTGGCTAATTTTTACAATAGTTGGTTGAGAGAGAGGTGGAAAAAAAACAAACAAACAAATACAAAACCAAACCAGGATCCCCTGAAAGAATAATGTAGAGAGGCCATTAAGGGCAATGTAGGCAAGAAACCCAAATGAGTCACAACATAACAGATTCACAGAATGCGCTGACCTTAATGAGGCACAAATAAGAAATGGCTTCATTTCCATTCAACTCCTCTGTTCAGTTAGGGTCTCAATTCTCTCTCATATCTACCCTTTGCTGGTATCTGGGAATCCCAAAGCTTTTCTTTAGTTTTATTTATGTCGTTAGTCTCATTTTGGTGATTACTATTCATCTTCAAATATTATAAAGTCCTATCTGCTCCTATGTCAAACTTTAACCTCACAGCAAATACAATTATGTCTTTTATTCTGGGCTTGGAGTCCTTCCTGGGAGCAGGAATGGAAGCATCATCTCTTTGACTGTTCTGTACTCCTTCCCTTGTCTTCCCTACCCCACCCTGCAGCTTCTGTTTACTGCAGTGATATAAGATGAGTGCGGTTAGGAGAAAAAGTGAAAAGGCAGTTCGTCAGGTGGTGTAGGGAGTAGTTCTTTCTTGGATATCAGTGCTTTGTGTGAACAGGACAATTTCCTGTGCAATGCATTGTGAGGGCTCATTAGCATAAGCCTCTAAGGTTCAGCAGATAATTGGCTAACCATCTCTCCTCTTTAGAGGCATGCCAGACCTTACTGAAAAGCTCTCTTGCAAACCCTTCTCAGGCTTGAGGTGCCAGTAGCAGGAGCCATGGGCGAGGGGACAAGCGTAGTCAGCTTTCATGAAAACGCATTGTCCACATCAGCGTTCTATATTTTTATGCTTTAAGGAGCCCTTCAAAATGGTAAATAATAGAAAAGGGGTCGAGAAACACCAACATGTAAGTCCCTGCAATGGAGCCATCATTGAAGTTTGAATTCATGCAGTGGTGCTCATGTGGGACTTTTAGCTGGCTATAGGAATTCCTTGTCCTCTCACCCCAGCGAGGGAAGAGCCACAGTGCAGAAATGGCTGGAGGTTTTGGGAGACAAGACAATGAGAGGAGTGGGCCGTATCTTCCCTACTGCAGGTCCTTGAGTCTTAGGTCAGGTCTCAAACTCATTTGGGGGACTTGGAATTGGATGTGAAACTGATGTCTTTAATTGAACTAGACTGAATGTTTTAATGCTTGAAAAGGCACCCAAATTATCAAGTGAGACTAATTTAATAACAAAAAGTGACTAATGAGCTAAATACAGGATCAGAATATCCAATCAACTAAAATCAGAGGTCTCACTGAATGTCAGTTTTACTAAAGAGTTTCAAGGATAATGGCAAGCAAGAGAGTCAGTGAGAAAAAAGAGGTCTGTTAATCTGAAGCCGTACCCCAGGTCCCCATCCTTCCATGTCATCTATGTATTTCTAACACAGCAGAGATGAGGACGATAGGGTGTGTCCCACAATGGCAAATCTTTCAATTAGGACACATCTCCATTTCATGCCAAAGATTGCATAGCTTACCTAGAGTATTCCAGGGTCTCAGGTCTGAGAGATCCTGTCTCCTATTTAGTACAGACTATTTGTAGGCAGAGACATCCTATGAAGGGCATTTTAATAATATGCTCTCTGCCTCTTAGCAGCTGTCATTTATTTTCTATTGACCCAAGAGTGCAAGTGTCCAGAAATTAATCTGGTTCACCTGTTTTATGTTTTTCTTTTCCTCTGGAGGTGTTCTTCCTGCTTAAGAGAGTAGGTGATATTCATATGAGCTACTTTTAACTCTAGCTTCTCAATCAGAAAGCTCTGAAATCTTCCTGTGATGTTAATAAAAGTGAAGACATATTCAATAGGATATGTTTGAAGGCAGAACTCAGTATAATAAAAAGAGAATAAAGAGATGATAAAAACCTAGTTGTCAAGCAAAGACTATTAAACTGAGAAGCCACTTCCAACCCAGAAAAAATGGCAAAGATAAGAAAGTTATATAATATCAAGAATAGAATAGGATGTGAGAACATAGGAAACATTCATGTATTGCTCTAAATGAAATATGACCTAGAAATCCCAATGTGGAATATACCAGAAAATATCTTACCCTAATTCATAATAGGAAAGGTGGGTGGATGTTCAGTATAACATCATGTCTGGTAGCAGGGATTAGGAGCCAACCCAGATGCCCATCTCTAAACAACTGGGTAGGAAAAACATGGGAAATATCCTATATAATAAAAGCCTAATATGGAAATTAACTAAACAGCAGAACGACCTGTTGCTATGATGCATACTGACCACCAGGGGTCAGAAGCTCACTAGGGGCAGGAGCTGCCCCCAGCCTGCAGGCCCCAGGCAGTGCCAGCAGGTCGCCCCGCAAATTAGCCGTGATCACCAACCAGGTCTAGGGACCCTACCCGTGCACAAATTTTGTGCACCAGACCTTTAGTCATTATATAATTCTATGCAAAGTTAGAAGCACAAAGTTAGATGTAATTAGCAATATAGTTATACATTAACATCATGTTGTGGAATGAATTACAAGGTCAGAATAGCAAATGCCATCATGTATATTTAAATATTTAGAATCATCTCATGTTCAATTCTGATCTGTTTATGAAATATCAGTTTCTATATTTATTTTGACTTACTGTACAAATCAAAATGTTTATTTAAATGTCCTTTTAAAGTCTATCCCAGGCTACTGCTATGACTACACTGTAAAAACTCTGGAAAACAATTTTTGTATATTGAAAAGTTGCATAGACTAAGGCTAAAACTCTCTAGTAAAATTTTACATTTGAGTCACCATGTTTCAAGTTATTTCTCATGATAAATATTGATTTGTGCTCAATTATGAGGCCAGTATTTTCTTTGTTATAGTTAACTCATTGTATGCATTAGAATTTTAGAAACAGTTTAACAGAATTACAGACATGTTTTATTTTTTACGTGTTTTAATTTACTCTACATTACTTACAAACACAAATATTATGTCTTCTTAATTTAATATTAATTGTCTGCTTATTATAGTAGCATTTACTATTTTTAAATAATAGTTTGATATTTTATAATATTAGTAGGCCTATCTTTAATGTCTAAACTCTCAGATATTAAATTTTACTATTTAAATGAAGACCATATTAAATATTCATGATTTTTCCATAACTACACTATAAAATCCCTAAAATTTCACATGCAACCTATAGTAATTTTTCATAACTACATAACAGCAGTAATAGAATATTCAACTATAGTACCAAATATCTATATTGGTGTAAATATAATTCAAAATCTCTTCTTTATAATAAAGAATGCTGTCATAGACCAAATCTATACATATAAAAATATTATTGTTCCCCCCAAAAAAACATGCAATTGATTTATTGGTAAAATCCAAATGTTTTAAGAAATTCTTCTTTCTCAGGATAACAAACATGAAATGAAGTTGATGACTTCATTACAATGATTCTTTCCTTCTTTTCCCCCCAACCCCTAGTTTTAGTTTTTTTCTTATATTTTTCATCATTAAAACTGGCTAAAGAATGATCTGAAGCAATGATATAGGAAATAAGGAAAGTAACAAGGGTCAGAGAAGATAATTATTTAAAGAAAAATAGCATCGTGTAACATTACTTTATCACTGACTGAGTGAGGAAGTTGGCTTGAACTAAAAAAAAGAAAATGGGGAAGCAAAAAAGGTTTGATAAATGAATGCAATCAACTATAGATAAATGAGCACAATGATCTGACTTGTTCACTTATGAGCTTCTGAGAAACATTTAATCTCAATGAAGGCTGCTCTTTCTTTGCTTTTAGTCAAACCTTCATATACTTTATTCTTTCCTAAGATACAAATAGTAAAAGTGAACAAGAATACAAATTTATCACTTAATAAAGAGTTTGCAAAAACAGACACACACATTCACACAGACACATGGGTAAACACTTCTCTTTCTCCTTCCTTCACTATAGGTATATCCTGGTGACCCTGTTTTCCACAATAATTTTCACATTTCCCCTATCTTACCAATGAGTAAATGGAATAACTAGAGCCTGCAACATAAAAACAATTGAGTTCTATTTCCCTTAGTTATCACGATATCTTGGGCAAATCTCTTCCTCTGTGAAATATCATCTTTAAATGGAAGACTAAAGGTAATGTTGTGAGAGCAGTTTGGAAGCAAAATGCTGTGGCGTTAAGAGTCTGAGAGACCTAGTTTTGAATTTTTCTACATGTAGGATGCCCTAGGCAAGTCAACTTTGGCTACGGAGTCTGAATTTTCTTGTGCATAGTGATCATGATGCCTGTATTATTTGTTGGGCAAAGTAAATATTTTCTACTTAGGATAGTTCAGACATAAAATGATTAATAAGTACAACTTCCCTTTCACCTTGTTATTAAAATGAAACATACCTTGAGGTCAGAGGGGATGGGGGGATTGAATGAAAGAAGGTGAAGCGATTAGCTAAAGAATATATATGCATAGCCTATGGACACAGGCAACAGTGTGGTGTTGGCCAGAGAGAAAGGGGGAGTGGGGACTGGGTGGAGGTGGGTAAAGGGAGGTGATGAGGGATATCTGCAATAGTGTCAACAATAAATAAATATATAAAAATAAATTAAAAATAAAGGAATATTTAAAAGATGTTTACAAATCCAAAGTGACAGTATTTTTCTCACTGTATTTTTAAAATTTCAAAAAGTTAAAAAATTAAGCCTCATCATATTAAAAGAAAATGTATTTCATGAAAAAAAGAAAGTAAAAAACACATTCTAAGGAGAGAATCTTAAAAGCTGCAAGAGAAAAGCAGTTAGTTACCTACAAGGGGGCACCCATATGACTGTCAGCTGATTTCTCAACAGAAACTTTGCAGGCCAGAAGGGAGTGGCAAGAAATATTCAAAGTGATGAATAGCAAGAACCTA
>PVJC01013890.1:0-37309 GCA_004026665.1 Murina feae | reverse complement strand
TGTGGATCTGAGTTTTGTTTAGGATGGTCCCACTCTGGCCACTGGGTGAGGCTGGCTCTTGTATCTTTAAGGAGGTGTTGATTTAGCCTTTGCCTTAGGCTACTCAGCCTTTTATATGCAAAAGCCTCTGACGCAGCTTGGGAGGGGCGGGGCCTCGGGGAGTTTGCAGGGCAGGGCGGAGCAAATAGCTATGGCGCTTCTCAGCCCTGCGCTGAGAGACACGGGGTCTCTGTGTCCCACGGCAATTGCTGCAAGCAACACTGAGAGAAACGCACTTTGGATTTCCTCCCGGTGCCAGTCAGTCCCCCTTCTCCGGGTGTCTGGGTCCTCAGAAACTCGCCTGGAACTGGAGTTCAGAACCGCTGGGAACTTGTGACTCTCTCCGTTTTGGAAAAGAACCACGTCCTCCAGCGCCAGCCCTCTCCCCGAGCCTCGTGCGCGCGCCTCTGTACCTCTGTACTCTGCTTCCACCACTCCTCTGAGTCTCAGTTTTTTTCTAGTTGTAGGATTTTCACTCAGCCAGCCTTCCTGTGGGTGTGAGTGGTGTCCGTGTTTTCTTTTCGTGGTTATTCTGAAATAGTGTTCATGGCTGCATTTACGGTGTTTACCTTATGCCACCATCTTGCTGTCCACTCCCTTAGTCTTTGAATATAAAAACACTTAGTAACTTTTTTTTCAGTCCTCACCAGGATATTTTTCCATTGATTTTCAGAGAGAGTGGAAGAGAGAGGGAAAGACAGAAATATCAATGTGAGAGAAATACATCAATTGGTTGCCTCCTGCACATGCCCTGACCAGGGCCCAGGCTGGGTAAGAGCCTGCAACCGAGGTATGTGCTGTTGACTAGAACTGAACCTGGGACTCTTTGGTCCAGAGCCCAAGGCTCTATCCACTGAGCCAAACCAGCTAGTGCTACTTAGTAACTTTTAATTAGTGCTTCAAATTCACCTAATACATATTAGAGGATCAGAAGTGCAAATCAGGAGAGTTATGATTAATAAATAACACATAAAGTCTTAAAGTATTATATGCAGCCCTAACCGGTTTGGCTCAGTGGGATAGAGTGTCGGCCTGCGGACTGAAGGGTCCCAGGTTTGATTCCAGTCAAGGGCATGTACCTTGGTTGCGGGCACATCCCCAGTAGGAGTGTAGGAGGCAGCTGATCGATGTTTCTCTCTCATCAATGTTTCTAACTCTGTATCCCTCTCCCTTCCTCTCTGTAAGAAATCAATAAAATTTATTTTTAAAAAAATATTATATGCAAAAAGAAATGTACTGTTTTACTACCAAAAAAATGCTCTAAGAATTACATGGATGTAAGTTTTAAATTTGATTATATTTCTTATTGATCTTCCTCCTTGGAGTGTTTTAATCTTTAAATGGAAAATATTAACGTATAAGAATTCAGATTATTTTAACCTCATTTTTTCAGGAAGATCTTGGTGAACATGTAGTTCAGGGTGATACTCTTCCTGGACATGTGGGTACAGCATGCCTCTTGTCATCCACCATTGATGAGAGTGGGAAAAGTGCTGGAGTCCTCACTCTTCCTATTATGAGCAGAAATTCCAGAAAAACAATAGGCAAAGTGAGAGGTAAGCTGGGAGAAGCAGTGTGGCCCTTTACAAAGAAGCAGAGGTTAAGTTAAATTTTTTATTAGTTTCAAATTGGGATTTTGAAAATATTAAAGATTAATGATTTGTCTTAGAACATTAATATAACAACAGGATATATCTATTGAATTTTCTGAAAGCTTTACTTTGAATCAGTTTTGACTTGTTGATTTCTTTCCTATTTGATAGAGATTGATGAAGCTAGTTTGAGTGGTATTTAAATATAATACCAGTTTTGAGCTCATCATGGCCTTTTTAATTGTCTTTATTTTTGTCCCTCCCCCTTTGTTTTCCCTACAAAAGTTGACTATATAATTATTAAGCCATTACCGGGATACAGTTGTGACATGAAGTCTTCATTTTCCAAGTATTGGAAGCCGAGAACACCATTGGATGTTGGACATCGAGGTGCAGGGAATTCTACAACAACTGCTAAGTAGGTTGCATATTTGAGCAGTGTTAGCATTTGGTAGCTCAAACTTGATAATGTTAAATTAATTTGACTGACCAAAGGTCAAATGATTCTTTTATTTTTACCCTGGAATTTAAATTTAATTTGTAATTGAGATTCCCAGTTCAGATTAACTAGACACTAACTCTCCTCTAAGTGTTTTTTAATATTTTACTGAATTGGTAATTGAAGATAAGAAAGCCAACCCCCACAGGGGTGGAGAGTGAGGGAATGGATAAAAAAAGTGAATGGTAATAAGAGGTACAAACTTCCAGTTATAAAATGAATACGCCTGGGGGATGTAGTGTTCAGGACAGGGAATAAGAGTCAATAATATTATAATAACTAATTGTGCTGATAATATCACAAGACATAAATATAATCACTGTTGTATACTTAAAACTAATATAATATTGTATACCAACTATACTTTATTAAATTAACAAACTAGAAAGTTAGGAGGAAAAGCTTAATGCTGAATGAGTCAGCCAGATGACATCAGTGTGTCTGTATTGTCGTCCTGACTTTTGGCATGTTGTCCTCTCTTGGTCTGTTTCCTCACCTGTTCTCAATATACTTTCCATACTTCCACCCTATTGGTGTGTCTGCCTTTTCCCATTGCCCCCCATCTGCCAGTATTAAGTCATCTGAGGCTTCATCACAAGGAGCAAATTCCCGTGTCTCTACTACTTCATGCCAATGACAGGGTTCTTTTCCTTAATTGGTCATCTCACTTGGGGAGGTTGGGTTGACATAGGATATGCTTGTAAACACTTATAATTTATGAAATAAATGTACATACCAACCACGTGATGGTCACAGTCTTATTTGGGGCATGGCAAAATTAATCGAAAAGTAGAGTAAGTACTGTTTACATTGTTGAATATATAGCTGGCTTTTTAATTATATTTTCTTAATCTTCTCTATAATATATGATAACTATATTTCTATGTATTCTCTTTTAGGCTTGCTAAAGTTCAAGAAAATACTATTGCTTCTTTAAGAAATGCTGCTAGTCATGTAAGTGAACCTCTCTTTCTTCAAACATCTTTGAACTGTTGTGGTTCAAAGGTAGAAAAGTAGATAAATGTGGGTCTGGGAAATCTCCAGTCTGCATTAATAGGTTAAAAGGGAAAGTATTTTTGCTTCTTCTGAACATGTTTCTACAGTGAAGCATCTGTAGACATTTGTATTTAGATTTATGGTGCAGACTGAGATGAAAACAATGGAATTAGCCTTAGCCGGGTAGCTCAGTTGATTAGAGCTTCTTCCCAGTAAGTCAAGGTTGTGGTTTCGATCCCTGTTCAGGGCACACACACATGAATATCCCTGTTAGAGAACTTTCCGGGTGTCTGCTTTTTGAGAGAGGATTTCATTAAGACCTTTCCTTTCCTATTCTGATTCCAGGAAGAAAATTGCTGTGCTATTGAAAAAGGAAAATACTTATAATGGTTATAAGAGAAGAAATTACTTTTTAGGATAAAGCTTAAAATGTAGCATTAAATTCATGCAAAAGTTTTTGTTTATTTTTGTACAAGTCTATGATTTTATAGTAAACAGTAGATTTCGTATGCCCTTATAGTTTTATATGTATTTGAGCTAGATAATATTTTTTAATATACTTGTTTCCTTTATTTCTGTCAGGGTGCAGCCTTTGTGGAATTTGATGTACATCTTTCAAAAGATTTTGTGCCTGTGGTGTATCATGACCTCACCTGTTGTTTGACTATGAAAAAGGTATGTTGAAATTCTTTCGTTTATAAGATATATTGATAAGTATTTATTAAATAGCGTTGGACAATTAATTTTCTTGGTGAGTTACTGCCAATCCCTGTCTCTCTCAAGTTCCTACAACATTGAGAGACAGGAATATTAATCTCCAAGAGTAGGTTCTTTATATTGCTGAATTGGCTTTTTTATATCTATATCTATATATATAAAAGTTACCAGAACACCAGAATGACTGGTTGTTAGACATGCACTGGGGCCCATTTGGGGCCCCAATTGCGGCCCCAATTGCCTCCTCCCCCCAACCTCCTGCAGCCCCTCCCCCTGGCTGACCTCCTGCAAAGGCCCCTTCTTCCCCCAGGCCAGCAGCCAACCTCCTGCGGCCCCTCCCCTACCAGGCTCAGCCCATCAGGACAGGCAGGCTGGACCCTACCCATGCACGACTTCATGCCTCTAGTTATCTAACAAAAGAATATTTTAGGTGGTTTCCTTATCAGTCCGCCATTGTCTCTATATTGAGGCAGTAGAGGAAGCTACCAGAGTGTTTGTTTTCTAAGCTCCCTTCTTTTTCTTCGTCAAGGTCTTTCTCAAATTAATAGGCTAGTATGATTTGGCTGAAATGGGAAGGATCACATTGAAAACTACAATTAGAAGTGCTTTGGAGCCAGATAGTGAAGGCCTCTGTGAAGGGGTTTTGAGCCAAGAAGGGAAATGTTCAGAACTAAACTTCCAGATTAATAATTTGATAGCTGGTATAAGGGGGAATTTAAAGAGGACAGAAAATAGAGGCAAGAGTTACAGTTATGTGGGCCAAAGATAAGGTAAACCTGAGACTTGAGAGTGGAGAGGAGGGCATGATAGAGATTTGAAAATGCATATAATTTCTTAAAAATTATAATGGTTGTGCAGACAGAATTTTGATAATTATATATCACAACTGCCTAACTTCAGTATACAAATTAACCAACTGATTTCTTAGGGGCTTATACTGCTGGGGTTTATTTAGCATTTTCTTTAAAACTTTTTTTTTTTTTAACGGTTTTAAGTATTACTTTCCACTGAGTTGGTTTGAAGTTAAGGCTAGTTTGCTTACATGTGTCACACTGCACCAGACCCTGCATGTTGTGTAAGTAGATGACAAGGCACCTGGCTCTGCCTGCTAGTGGATTCTGATCAGGCACTTGGGTTGGGATTACTGTGATATATAGAAAAGGACCTTTCTGTTTCTGTGAAACATATTAGGAGAGGGAGGGAAGGAGATGCACCTGTTAGATGACAGAAGTAGGATAACATAATAGAAATGGAGCAGATTTTTTAAAAAATATATTTTTTTATTGATTTCAGACAGGAAGGACAAGGGATAGAGAGAGAGAAACATCAATGATGATGCCCTGACCGGTTTGGCTCAGTGGATAGAGCGTCAGCCTACGGACTAAAGGGTCCTGGGTTCGATTCCGGTCAGGGGCATGTACCTTGGCTGCGGGCACATCCCCAGTGGGGAGTATGCAGGAGACAGCTGATCGATGTTTCTCTCTCATCGATGTTTCTAACTCTCTATCCCTCTCCCTGTCTGTAAAATATCAATTTTTTAAAAAAAAGAAACATCAGTGATGAGAGAGAATCACTGATTGACTGCCTCATGCACAGCCCCCACTAGGGACTGAGCCCACAACTCGAGCATGTGCCCTTGACTGGAATCGAACCTGGGACCCTTCATTCCGCAGGCTGACACTCTATCCATTGAGCCAAACCAGCTAGGGCTGGAGCAGGTTGTTTTTGCTGTGGGGAAATTAATGCAAAGTGAAACAAGAAGGAATAGAGGTAGTGGTAAAGGATCTTACAAACCAAGATGGCGGTTAATGAATCTAGTTATAATTTCTAAAAATCTATTAGCACTAGATGGGAACAATGGTGGGGGGGTGGACGGTAAAGGAGGACATATGTAATACTTCCAACAATAAAAATTTTTTAAAAGAATAAAAAATAAAAATCTATTAGAGTTAGTTGAAGAGTATTATTGATTCTCCTTTATCATCAGATTTTTGTCTTGCTCTTTTTTCCTTCTTTAAAAAAAAATAGTTTGTTTTGCTCTTAATTTGAATCTGGATGAGTTAATTGGGGAATGAAAATAATAAATTGTGTATATTTCTAGTTTTAATTTTTAAGCTGGTATTTTTTTTTAATTTTATTAATTTTTTACAGAGGGGAAGGGAGAGAGATAGAGAGTCAGAAACATCAATGAGAGATAAACATCGACCAGCTGCTTCCTGCACCCCCCGCTACTGGGGATGTGCCCGCAACCAAGGCACATGCCCTTGACCAGAATCGAACCTGGGACTTTTCAGTCCACAGGATGATGCTCTATCCACTGAGCCAAACCAGTCAGGGCTAAGCTGGTATTTTTCAATAAAAGCAATAGTTCATAAGATTATGACATGAATATAAATTTGCCTTTCCCCTTGGCCACATTCCCTTACTCTTAATAATTTCTTATGTATTCCCACAGAAAAACTGTATGCATATATAGGCTCATACCATATGTGTATAAATGAGTATAAAAGTAATACATTTTAATATATAATGGTGTGCAAACATAGTTTTACAGTTGTGAGTTTGAGTACACAAAATAGTTTATTCTTTTATTAGGTATTATTATTTATTTGTATTACAACTGTAAACCTACTTTTACCCAGCCCTATATTTGTTGATGATTTATTGCTGGTACATTAACTTTTATTAAGATGAAGGTGCCTAAACAGTGTGCCATTTGATAGGATATTAAAACCTAATAAAATAGATTTGCTCAAGGGGAAAGCATTTATAATAGAGTTCTTGTTAACTATTACACTTACAGTTAATGACATTTTTAATAACAATTGATTTCTGCAGCTATTTTTAACCAAACTTAAGTTTAAAAGGTTTAGATAAGGTTAAAAGCTTATTGACAGAAATTAATTCTTACATAGCACTTGCATGTTGATTGCCTAGATATATGGTGAATATGTGGCATAGCTATATGTGAATAAATTATATACAGGATGACAGGAAGTAGAGGTAATCACTGAACCTCTGGCTTTGTTTTCAGTGTGTCTCCAGTGCCATAGCCTGCTCCCAGCTATTTTCTTTCTTCCAGGCACTACCACTTACATTAAAAACAAAAGCCAGAATTTAAGAGTTGAGGTGTAGTGTTAGATAAGAAGGGCTCCTCTACATGGGCTCACTGTAGTCATCAAATAATTGTTCTCCTCATTCAGTAAATTAAAATATTAGTCCCACCTGGGGTAAACACTCAGTAATAATTTTGGGGCCTATATTTCTTTTTCTTTTCTATATAGAAATTTGAGGCTGATCCGGTTGAGTTATTTGAAATTCCAGTAAAGGAATTAACATTTGACCAACTCCAGTTGTTAAAGGTAGTTATAATAGCATAAAATGTAAATATTTTATTTTAAGACTATTTGTACTTGTCTGTATATAGTAATGTTCTCTTTGCACATAGAGAGAATATAGTCAGCATGCATAGAGTATATGATTTGGTTTTCTGTTCTATTAGGAAGAATGGGTTTGTGTCAATCCATCTGTCTTCTTTTTTCATGAACCCCCTGGGTTTTTGCATATATCAAGGGGCTAGGCTGTAAGTCTTTGTCAGCCCTTCTCATCCATAATTTTAAGTTGCCTCTGTTCTACTTTAGCCTTTCTTTATATAACTCACTACTTTATAATTGGCCTTTTATGCTATTGTTGGTTTTATACTTAGGTCACTATCTAAGATCTTTGTATATTTTGTTATTCCATGTAATCTTATATGATCCCCCTTTCTATTCTCATTGGATACCGAAATAAACGGTTGATTGAGTATAGTTTCCTAACTTAAGAATTTGTATATTCTTCTTCTCTACTTGGATATTTGATTATGATCTTATGTGTATGTATGAATATATATACATACACATAAGCACTAACCACTATATATATATATATATCTACATTTATAGTTTTAATTCTACATTTTATAGTTTTCTCTAACTTACTAGCTCTTCAAGTTAAAGTTCTTCATAAACTAAGGCTTTTTTGTATGATTGCATTTTGTGTGTGTTTTCTAGCTCACTCATGTGACTGCACTAAAATCTAAAGATCTAAAAGGTATGTACAAACATAGTTAGCATATATACGATATTTCCTCATCCATTTTGACACACTGTTGGTCATTTTAATGAATATAATACAGGTCTATCCAAAAGTAATTTTATAAACATGAAAGCTTTTACATATATTAATCTTCAAGTGCATATATGTCATTGTATAGATGATCAGAGGTCTTTATCATTTTGTACCTTTCAATATTTCCAACATTCTTCACATTTCAAAATGTGAAGAATATAGCAAGGATAGAAGCCAGGAAAATGAAGGCAGCTCTACCTAATATTTACTAATTGTGACCTTGGGTAGTTTACTTGCCTCAGGTTCCTCAAAGCTTGTCCTGCCTACAAAATCCCTTTGTAATTCCACTTGTACTTTCTCCTCCCATGGGACATAATTGCCTATGCCATTCATTTGAGGCTCAGTGTATCTTTTTTTTTTGTTTTGTTTTGTTACCCTTTAGTTTTGTATATGCCCTGTCTCTTCAACTAGAATGTAAACCTCTGTAGGGTAAGGAAAATCTTTTTATGTATTTCGAGCCATTGATTTCAGAGAGGAAAGGAGAGAGCTAGAAGCATCAGCGATGAGAGAAAATTATTGATTGGGTGCCTCCTACACACCCCACACTGGGAATTGAGCCTGCAACCCGGGCAAGTGCCCTCACCAGGATTCAAACCATGACCTCCTTGTTTATAGGTCGACACTCAACCACTTAGCCACACCAAGCGGCCTTTTTTTTTTTTTTTTTTTTTTTAAAGAAAAGCTTGATATTAATTTTGTTTTGTCTTGGAAAAAATTCTTCTGTGTCTCGAAATGGAATCTATTTTGGATTAAATGTAATGGTAACCAAAGTACATTAGTGGCTATAGATTCTCTTAATTTCTAACATCTGAGACGCTTTTGATATTTCAGACAGTTTTAGCAAGATGACATAGTTCTTAATTCCATTAAGAAATAACAAAGCACTCTTGTGACTACCTTTTTTAAAAGAAGTATTGCAACTTTTATAATAATCATTGTTAGGACCACAACCTATAGTGTTTCTGTTAAATGTTGCATTCTAGTCTTCAAAAAGGATGCTTATTTAAAAAATCAGGGGTTTAATGGTTAAAAATAATAAATATAAGAGCCTTCAAACACTACATATGAAAGGATTTCATAATTACTTTAGCATGTCTTTTTTGCCTATAATTTTAGAAAGAGATCTTAGTGATAAAATGGTTTGGGTTTTTTATTTACTGTTTCTATAATTTAAAATTTTCAGAATCTGTGGTTGAAGAAGAAAATTCTTTATCTGATAATCAGCCATTTCCTTCTCTTAAGATGGTAAGTTCTTTAGGAAAATTAGGGCAAGGCTATCTCATTAATTCTATTATATCTGAATAATTAATTTTAGTCTCTTAAAATGGGTACTAATATGGCTGTATCAAAGCCAATCCTATATAATAAAGAGCTGATATGCTAATTAGACTGGATGGCAGAATGACCTTCCAGAACGGTCTTCCAATCTTCCGATTACCTTCCGGAACAACCAGATTGTGGGGGCGGGGGGTGGGGGGTTGAGCAGGGCCGTGAGGCAGCCAGGGTTGCAAGGGCCTACTCTTGCATGATTTTTGTGCATCAAGCCTCTAGTATTAATATAAACTTGTCATTGATGCTTTATAGAGAAGATGTATTATGTGGTGTACCTATACTACTTTTAAAAAAAGATAGTAACTTACCTGCTTAAATGAATACAAATTCCCACCTCAGTTGGTTAATTTGATAAGAATAGGAAATTCACATATTTCTGTATATAAAAAGGAAGGAGAGGGCAGGGAACAAGGAGTGAGAAGGGAGATGTGATGATAAGAGGCATTTAACTGTTCCTTAACTTTTGGAGAGAAATTAGATTCTCCAAAGAAAATAAGGACCCTCGTTACATAAAAAGAGACACAGATTTAAAGAATTTACTCTGAAAAAGTGTAACAAAAACTAGCATGAATATTTTAAAACTAGACAACTTATACAGGAATCTATCTGACAGTATTGAGCAAGCCTATATGGACACCAGACCCTCTCCTTAGCTATGCTGAGTCTGCCTTTTATTCTACTGGCTCCATTTCCTAACTTCTACTCTTCTCCATTATCTTTTCCTAGTGATGTCACCTATAGGAGATTTCTTAAGACAAAAATAGGTCATTTTGATTTATCACGATTATTCACCCTACAGAAAGGATGCTACAAGAGAAATCCTAAAATGGACACTGTCTTATTAGTGTATTTATTATTTTTGTCTTAGTGCATTTAAAACATGATTTGAATAATTTTTCAGATATTTCTGAAGCCCAGCTAAGTAAAGTCATTCTTTCTATTCCAAAATTCTGAAAACATTTAGTTCTTAGAAATCTGATGATTCCTAAACTTGTGACTTCATAGAATAGAACAAGGTTTTTAAAAAAATTGTTTGTGAAAGGTTTGACAATATTTGCTTAGTCAAATAAGTTCAACACACTCACTTTGACATCACAATAATTGAATCACAGAGAAATTCCAAAGACCCAAAAAGGCCAAATACCGTCTTCTCCGTATAAAAAATGATCTTTTTTAAAAGCAGTATTTTTTTTATTGATTTCAGAGAGGGAGAGGGGAAGAGAGAGAGAAACATCAATGATGAGAAAGAATCATTGATTAGCTGCCTCCTGCACGCTCCCAACTGGGAATCGAGCCCACAACCCAGGCTTGTGCTCCTGACAGAACTGAACCTGGGAGGGATCCTTCAGTCCGCAGTCCCACCCTCTACCCACTGAGCCAGACCGGCTAGGGCTAAAGAAGGATCTTTCTGCAAATTTGATGCTTAACAATCTCAGAACTTAATATACTAGTTTATATTATTCTTATTTTTTTAATTTTGTGTTGGTCCAATAAAAAGGTGACATGTGCCCTAACTGGTTTGGCTCAGTGGATAGAGGGTCGGCCTGTGGACTGAAGGGTCCCGGGTTCGATTCTGGTCAAGGGCACATGCCCAGGTTGTAGGCTCGATACCCAGTGTGGGGCGTGCAGGAGACAGCCAATCAATGATTCTCATCATTGATGTTTCTATTTCTCCCTCTCCCTTTCTCTCTGAAATCAATAAAAATATATTTTTAAAAATAGTGACAGGTATGTTAAATAAATATTGTTAAAGATATCAGGAAAAAAAGTCAAAAGCCCCTCACAAAATTGAGTACAACCTCTTTTAGGTACTGTACTATTCAGTTGGTTAGGATAGACCCAGGGCTAGATCCCAGGTATATGTATTATCTGTGTTAAATAGTTTCTAAACTTTTTAAGTAAATTGAATCTGTTTCGAATTCATTTTGCCCTATGTATGTTTCTGGCCTGGCCTTCATGTTTGAAGACTAACCAAGTCGGCTCTTTGTAGTGTAATAACCTGACTTTATAATTTCAATTTCATTTTCTGTTTATATTGCCAAAATGATCATATTGCAGAATATCCAGATAACTTAGTTTAAGTAAGTTGACACCATATTATTTGTTCATTTATATATTCATAACCTTATTTATGAGCCTTGGCATAATCTTTCATTTGGAGATAACATCTTTTCAGGAAGTTATCGGCATGATATTATTAAGCATCACCACCTTCAAAACAGGTTAGGAAACATGGCTTTCATATATTGATATACTTGAATAAAATTCGGAAAACACAACAAATGTCTTCTTAAATCCTTGAGGTCGCATAAGTTTATTGCGGTTCACTTTGGATGTCCAGTAGTAATGGTGAGAAGAATTTCAGGTTAAGGATCCATCTTTGTGGTAGTAGTGATCAGTTATCGCAGATACTACCTAGAACTATTGCTTTTGCAGTTTAATTTCATTTGACTCTCTTAATTTAATCAATGAGATTGGCAGTTGAGTATAAGAAAAGCTAGTGATTTAATGCTGAAAGCATTTTACTCTTACTAGCGATATGTTTTCTTACAGATTGCTTTTTAAAATAATTTTGTTTTCCTTTTTTTCCCCTTATTCTATCTTTCATTTCACCAAAAATAAAACAAAATTCACCACCAACAAACAAAACTCTAGGTTTTAGAGTCTTTGCCAGAAGATGTAGGATATAACATAGAAATAAAGTGGATCTGCCAACAAAGGGTAAGTAATTCTTTTGTGTATTCTCGTCTTTCCCTGTCCCTCTGTTTTTTAAACACATTCACCCCTATCTTTTTGCTTTAATGGAGTAAGTGAAACTGAAAACTTACTGTGGTTTCTTCCAGTAAGCACAGCGCTTTTAGACCTTTTTAATAAAGTGTATTTTATTTATTTTTAAATTTTTATATTGATTTCAGAGAGAGGAAGAGAGAGATAAAATAGAAATATTAATGATGAGAATCACTGATTGGCTGCCTCCCGCACATCGCTTACTGGAGCTTGTGCTGTGATTGGGCACTGAACCATGACCTCCTCGTTCGTGGGTTGATGCTCAAATCACTGAACCACACTGGCCAGGCAGTAAAGGATATTTTATACTTATACTAATTTGTGGCTACTTAAAAGTAGTGATGAATGTATTATAGTAGAAATTTCCATATTCGTGTCTAATGTGCACATTTATATGGGTGGTTTCTGGGTATGCTCATAGGTGAACCATAACATGGGACAGTCAGAACTCTGTAACTTTGATTAGTTTTTATTTTATCTTCCCCATCTAAACATATAATAATGTCCTAAGCAGTTTTCTCTTAAGTGCTAGTAGCTTGTAATAATTAACCAGGAAAATAAAGTTTTAAATCACTCCCAGATTTAGTCATTGTTTTATTCAAAAATTATATATTGAAAAGCTGTTAAAGGCCAGGTGTTTTCTGAGTGCTGGGATCAAGTAGTGAAAGAAGAAAGCCTTGCCTTCCTGGAACCTATGTTCTGGTCGAGGAGAACAGCTATTGAATGTATCAGATGAGGTTACTTTATAGACCTAAGATCCAAAGAATGAGAAATTTAACTAGTAATTCATATTTACCAGGTTTTGTTGTTTGCAAATGAAGTGGAGCCCTTTTGTCCTAAAGTTTGTGAAGAATATATAAAACTATTTTAAAAGTCACAGTAGATTGCAAATTTCCAGAGTTTTAATTTTTTTATTGAAACAAAACTCTATTGATGATATAATTGCTTTTAATATAAGTGTCTCTATACCTGAATTATGATAGCTAAATAGCAATATGTTCATGGACATGTCATTTCATCTTTCAGGTCTTTGCTTTTCTCATCTATAAACTAAGAGTTGGACTAAGTGTTCTCAAGATTTTTTTTTCTAGCACTGAAATTCCAGAGTAGTTAATGGCTTTTTTTTCCCTATTTGCTTCTTCTACATAGGATGGAATATGGGATGGTAACTTATCAACATATTTTGACATGAATCTGTTTTTGGATATCATTTTAAAAACTGTCTTAGAAAATTCTGGAAAGAGAAGAATAGTGTTTTCTTCATTTGATGCAGATATTTGCACAATGTGAGTAATAGTCATTTTTCTCTCGTATACTCTTTTAATATAGATAGGACTTAGTGTACAAATATTATGCCTGGAGGTGGGGAAGTATCCAGACTCTACCCTTGATTTATCCTCTCAGAAAAGATATATATTCTCACTTCCCTTCAGGACTACCTGCTGGGATGCCCTTCACTCCTGTAAACTCCATACCCCCTGGGTCCTAATGCATCATACCCTGTATTGCATGTAACATCTTCCTTACCAAATTATAAGCCCTTAAAGGCTTTCTTATTGTCCATTTCTGAGAATATTTTAGCTCTTGTATAGAAAAATAAAAATGTTTTTATTTTTTGGCTGAAAGGCAACACAATACGTACATGTTATATATCTCAGTAATGGAATTATGCTTTGGGGGGAGGTTCTTTATATATTTTCTGAAGTTTCAAAACAATATATTATAATTAGAGGCCTGCACGAAATTCGTGCACTCAGGGGGAGGGTCCCTCAACCCGGCCTGTGCCCTCTCGCAGTCCAGGAGCCCTTGGGATATGTCCGATTGTGACAGAGGTGGGAGAGGCTCCCACCACTGCTGCTGCGCTCGCCAGCCATGAGCCTGGCTTCTGAGCAGTGCTCCCCCATGGGAGTGCACTGACCACCAGGGGCTAGCTCCTGTGTTGAGCATCTGCCCATTGGTGGTCAGTGCGTTTCATAGTTACCAGTCATTCCACCGTTCAATTGATTTGCATATTAGCCTTTTATTATATAGGATTATCATCCCAATGAAAAGCATTTTTTAAATTGCTTTTTTTTTTTTTTAAGGGTTCGGCACAAGCAGAACAAATATCCCATATTATTTTTGACTCAAGGAAAGTCTGATATTTACCCTGAACTCATGGACCTCAGATCTCGGACAACTGCTATTGCAATGAGTTTTGCACAGTTTGAAAATCTACTGGTAAGTTATGTTTTAATTTCTTAATTTTCATTTTTTAAAACTGTGTTTTAGAGCAGAAATAAACTTTCATGTTTCCATTATGCATCTAATTGGTTAGTTTTGACCTATATATAACAAGCAGATAGTTCTACTTAAAAATGAGAGTATTAGATCTCAGAATCAAAAGCAATTACTTGAACAAAATATATATATTTCCTTGAATGCCTACATTAAGTAAATTTTGTAGTTGAGTGGATTTTGTGATTTGTCTAAAATGGGTTGACTGTCACTTGCTTGATAATATAAGTTGTGTAAGAAAAGATTATACATTGTCTTTTCCTGCCCGCTCAACTTTGGAGAGCACTGATTTAGAATATGACCATTTAGCATGTGCAGTCAATAAGTTACTTTTTCATGAGTAATTTGTTTTTCTTCCATTAGGGAATAAATGCACATACTGAAGATCTGCTCAGAAACCCATCCTACATTCAAGAGGCAAAAGCTAAGGGACTAGTCATATTCTGCTGGGGTGATGATACTAACGACCCGGAAAACAGGAAGAAATTGAAGGAATTTGGAGTTAATGGTCTAATTTATGATAGGTATTTGTTTTTCATGAAAAACTTTCATGAACTGTTAGTGAAAAAGTAGCTTTCATTTTATAACATAAATACTATTAAACTTAGTTAAGTTAAAATTCAGTAGCTCAGCCTGAGGTTTATCTTAACATTTGTCAGTGGAATTTTTCACACTTTGGAATATTCCACAATCATGTCGAAAGCTTGTTCTGGTGAATGGGCTCTAAGTTACCTTGAGGGGGAGGGTGGCTGTCTGCCCCAGACCACTTCAGTCCACACCAACTTTCTTAATGATCTTATCCAATTCTATGACCTTTCATACCTTTATATATTTCTGAATTTTTATATCCAACTCAGATCTTTCCCTTGACCTCTATCTAAAATCAATATATATTGATTTGAGAGAGGAAGGGAAAGGGAGAAAGAGATAGAAGCATTAATGACGAGAGAGAATTACTGATCAGCTGCCTCCTGCACAGCCCCCACTGAGGATCTAGCCGGCAACCTGGGCATGTGCCCTAACCGGGAATCGAACTGTGACCTCCTGGTTCATAGGTCAACACTCAGTCACGGAACCGTGTTGGTTGGCTCTCTGTACTTTTTTTTTATCTAGCTATACATTTAACCAATTTCAGTATAAATGACAACTCTGTCTTTCTAATACTCAGGCCAAATCCTTAAAATCTTTGATGATTCTGTTCTTTATCTCATATCCCAAATCCAGTCAGACAAAATCACGTTGATTCTATCTTCAAATATATCCTGAATCTATCAACTCAACATGTTTACTTTTGTTTACCCGCAAGCTACCTCATTTCCAACGTGCATTATTGAAAGAGCCTTTTCACTGGCCATTGCCTCCACCCATGCCTCCTTGCTGTCTGTCTTCAGCACAACAGCCAGAGGGTACCTGTTAAAATCTAGGTCAGATCATGTTACAGCTTAAAACCTAAGAGTAAAATTCCTGGTCCTTTCCTTTTCACCCCCGACCCCCAACATCAGTGTCTCAGTAAAGTCCTCCCTGAATATCCTAATTCAGATAACAACCGCCATTCACAGTGAGCTTCTGACTTCTCCATAGCATTTACCACCATCTGACACAGTATTGTACTTGTTTATTCTCTCTTTGGCCCCCCAACCCCAATACATCCAACACAAACATGAGCTGCATGAGGACAAGACTCTGCCTGTTTTGTTCATTGCTGTATCTCCAGAGTTAGAACAGTATTTAATACAGAGTAGACTTTAAATATTTGTTGAATAAATCTTATTATTTTCTTTTAGTTCCCTGGGTGTTTAGATGTAAGTTTTAGTCGCTAATCTGAGAAATGAAAAGGTTGCTTAATGGGGTTGGAAAGGATGTTATTATTTACTCTGCTTGCTAATAATTGCACAGCATCATGCAAAGAGTAAGTGATGACCTTCTTACCAGTCCTGCTTTAAAAAAAAAACACCTTCCTTGGATTTAGTTCATATTACTGCTTGTCCTATAAAGTTATATCACTTTCTTAATAAAACTTTTTTTTTTACCATTGTGTCTGAATGAGTCTGGTTTTAAAATTGCAGCCCAGATAATGTTTGCCTTTCTTCTTAACTACTTGGTTAATTTTGCTTTAAGCAACAGATGTCATAGGTCCTTTTAATAGATATATCCAACGAATTACAGGGAAAATAAAATTTTAAATCAACAATTTGATGGAAGTGTTTGCTTTAGCAAAAATTTGAAGATTTTGTTTGTTTCTTTGAGGAAGAAGAAGGAATGATTGTAATTATTTTCGGACAAGAAAATGTATTGTGAAGTTATACCATGTATAACTTTGTACGGTATACACATTTTAGGCAGACCCATCATCTCAAGGGCCTTACTTGTTTGGAGCCAAATACTGACATGTAATTGAGAACAGGAAGATGCTATGCGATATAAAATAGTCCTAAAGAAAATGAGTTCTTCCTGGCCTGAGGTCAATAAGAATAATTTTAAAGAGGAAGCATTGAGATGGATTTGGGGGTGTGGTTAAATTTGTTTTGACAGGATATGAATTTTAGGCAGAGGCTAGAACATGAATCAAAGCAGGACTGTGTTGAAGATGTGGAGGATTTTGAGGAGACACCCAGAACTGGGCTTCTGCTAGAGTCTGATGACAGGTGATGTGGGTTGTGTTAGAATTGGTTTTTACCCTCGAAAGTTTTATTAAATTTTTACTCAAAGCAGTACATATATATGTATGCATAACTATTTGTGTGTGTGTGTGTATAGCTTAAAATTACATCATATATATATATATATATATATATATATATATATATATATATATATGGTTTAAAAATTTAAATAGTTCTATAAGACTTATAATTTACAATAAAAAGCAGCAGGCCCTGGCCTGGTAGCTCAGTCGATTAGAGTATCATCTGATACTCGAAGATTTCTGGTTGGATCCCTGGTCTGGGCACATAACAAGAATCAGCCATTGAATACATAAATAAGTGGTACAACAAATCGATGTTTCTCTCTCAAATCAATTAATCCATCAATAAAAGAGGCAATTCTCTACACCTGTCCCTTTCATTGTCTCTAGCTGAGTTCCTATGACCTAATTTTTTAAAGCTGTTTCTTCTGGTACTTAATGTGCTTATGCTATAATTTTTTCATTATCAAATGTAGACATTTAGAAGGTTTTGAATTATTGATTCATAGTCTTTCATTCACTTTACATTGGGGAGAATTATGATAAGGATGGGTATTTTAGTTAATCAGAAACTAATTTATTCTCTTCTTTTACAAAGGAATTAACAGTAGATTTCCATTTCATCATGGTTTTATGATACATTATCATATAAACTGGTATGTTTGATTTTCTGATATTTGGAATTTTTGCATTTATGATAATGACGGAGATGGCCTTTATTTACCTTTCGCGAATGGTTTGATTTTTGGTGTGGAGATAGTACTTGTTTCGTAGGGTAAATTGGGCAGTGTCCCTCTTTTTATAAAAATATTACTGTGTCTGCTCAAATAATTTAAAAAATACACTAACACATTTAAAGAACATTATCATTAAATTATGAAGTCCCCCATGAGCCTCTGTTCCCTTATCTCTTCCCTCACATAAAACTGCTTATCAAATTATTATTCTCATTAACATTTCTTTTAATTCTATCTCTAAACAATATACCATTTAGTTTTGCATGGCTTTAATCTTTATTTGTATTTTGTTGCATGCAGCTATAATCTGCCCTTCTTCATGCCTGTAGAACATGTATGGTTGTATGTGTCTACTACAATTTAATTCTATTTGAGAACATTTTGGTGGTTGCCAAGTTTGGGCTGTTACAGCATTTGCTGTAAATATTGTTGACCAGGTCTAGAATACATTTGTAAAGTTTCTCTAGGGCAATGACTTTTAAACCTTTTTGACCCTAACCCAATTAGAAATGCGTGTAACAACCCAGTGCACACAGAGATTAAATGTTTCTGCAAGCACTGTGGCCGGGCATGAAACGCCATGTTAGAAATCATTTCCTTTGAATTTTAGAAATAGTTCTCTGTTATCTTCATAAGTCCAGTGTTGCTGTTAAGGATCGAGAAACCATGTTGATTCCTGTTCCTATACATGTGGTTTCTTTGTTTCCTGTCAGGAAGCTTGAACAGTTTTTGTCACCAGTGTTCTAAAACTTCATAGAGACGGGTCTTAATTGGTCTGGTTTTACCCATTTGCAGGCACTTGTTAGCCCTTTCAGTCTGTTGAAAATGCAAAAAGTTTCATGAGTTGCTTCTTAGGTTTTTGTCCCTTCCATTTTTCTGAGTTTTTTTAAATCTTTGTCTTTTTGCTCCACTTGGAAAGATTTCTGCAACCTTGCCTTTATCCATTCTATTGAGGTTTTCACATCTGCTGTTGTGTTTTTCATTTCCAACACTGTCTTTTTTCTCTAATGTTCTTTTTTTTAAATTTTATTGATTTTTTTACAGAGAGGAAGGGAGAGGGATAGAGAGTTAGAAGCATCAATGAGAGAGAAACATTGACCAGCTGCCTTCTGCACACCCCCCACTGGGGATGTGCCCGCACCCAAGGTACATGCCCTTGACCAGAATTGAACCTGGAACCTTTCAGACCAACGCTCTATCCACTGAGCCAAACCGGTTAGGGCTTCCCTAATGTTCTTTTTTCTATATGTGTAACATCCTGTTTTCATTTTAAGAAAGTACTGTTTCTCTGAAAGCAGAACTTTTTGTTTGTTCTTCTGGAATTTTCTTCTCTTTTACTCACCTGTTAGAAGTTTTCCTTAGATGTTTGGAAATCTTTGGCTGCTTCTCCTAAGAAATTGGAATCTAAAAAGCTTGTTGGAAGCTGGAGTGTGTTAACTTGGATTCACTATGGGTGATCCAGGTGGCCTGTTCGATCAGACCTCTGATATCACTAGATTTAGAAATTTACTTTTTGGCTTACCAGATTGTTCCTAGAAGAATCTGTATCTACATAGAGGATGTGGGCCTGGCAGCCAGGGTTCTTGGAGCCAAGTGAGGTCAGAGAGCGGGGGAAGAGAGGGCATGTCTCTGTGTAGCATTGATTATATGTATGTACTCTCTCTCATTCCCTAGTGCTGCTGGAGGTTTTGTAAAATGTCCAAATCCTCATCTGGTCGAGTCCCCTATTCCAAGAGATTTCCTGTTTAATGCTTGAAATAACTTCAGTTAGTGTGGGGAGGGCAGTCGCAGGACAGGGGGTTAGGAGGGATTTACCCTCCCCTGTTTCAGCCCCTTTCCCTTTCACTCCCAGTTCTGGAGAAATTTGGTGCTGCTTTTAACTCAGGCTTTGCATTTTTCCATTACTGGCTTATGATTTGGCCTTTATTTATCCTGTTAACTGAAACATTTTTTACACTTTATTATCCATCTATTTTCCAGCTTCCAAAAGTGTGTTACTGTCTCTCTGGTTTTTCCCATACTCATGAATTTTTTTTTAAATCCCTTTGCTTTATTTTTAACTGGCGGTGGGGAGGGGGAGGAGGGGGAGTTTGGAGAAAGTCAAGTTGGATGATTCCTTGACCCAGATGTCACTTTTCATCCTCTTATATGACTTTAATGAACAGAAAGTCTTTGTTTTATAATAGTCAGATATTTAATAGGATCAATGCACATCTTTAACTTGTTTATGAAATTTTTCCCCACTGTTACCGTAAAGATTGCCTTGTGGTGACTCTTGTAAGTTGCCTGTCTTTCACATTTAGACACGCACAGCCATGCTCTCTGCTGATCTGCAGTGACAGTGCTGCCACCATCCCCTGGGCTGTTCTGTGCTGGTGCCCGGGTATATCTGCCACTATTGCACAGCTTTAGCATGGTTCTCACCCGGGTTGAGAAGTTCTTATCTTGGTCTTTGTGATTTGAAGTCAGAATTAGGTATTAATTCCAGCTCTGCCTCTAAATAGCTTCCTATCTGTAAAATAAGACATTGTAATTGATTGACTTAGAGAGAAGATACTAGAAGAATCACCTACAGATTTCATTTTCTGATTCAGTTGCTTTCCAATCAGCTCTTTTGCCCCCAGGGTACAAAAGGAAATGCTGCTATTCTAGATTATCAGAAAGACAGGGGAGAAGAGAAATACTTCTAAGTATCGGGTTTCCCAAAAAAATGTGTACACATATTTTGAATAATTACAAAAAGCAGTGTTTATTAAAGTACATTTCATTTTAAAATTTGATCTATCTGCTGTTAAAGTGTATATACATTTTGGGGGGACACCCTGTCAAACTAGTGCTTATACATCTTTTTTTAAAAAAAGATTCTTGTAATATGGATGTGCTAGGCATTCTATAAACAAATTCTTCTAAAAAGGTTAAGTCAGACTGGTCTTAAGTAAACACAAATTACCCTATTTTATGTGTTTTGTGTTTGTTTCATCATAGGATATATGATTGGATGCCTGAACAACCAAATATATTCCAAGTGGAGCAGTTGGAACGCCTGAAGCAAGAATTGCCAGAGCTTAAGAGCTGTTTGTGCCCCACTGTTAGCCACTTTGCTCCCTCAGCTTTGTGTGAGGAGCCTGGTATCCATGTGGATGCCAACGGCATTGATAGCATGGACAGTGCTTAGTTTTTATGGGACAGAGGCCATCTGGGGGCATGTACTGCTGTTCTGGGTATTCACTTTTCATGAGCATTGTTTATCTATGCCTTTTAGTTTCTCAGTCAATGAAGCAATAATGAAGTATTTTACTGTTTCACTACAGTTCTTGCTAGAATTTCAAGTATGCTACTTAAATCACTTGGCCAGGTATAATTACCAGTCAGCCTCTTTACAAAGAGAAAATGTATTGGTAAACATTTTAAACTATATATGTAAATGGATGATGTTAAACAAATGTCCATTAAAAGCATAGCACTTTGAAATTAACTGTATAAATATCTCATATTTATTCTTCTTTCAGTTTTTCATTCAATCAGGTCTGAAATATTTAGCACTTGAGGAACATGACTATGCATAATTATACCTGACCATGCGAAAAATGAGTACCTCAAATGCATGCGTTTGCACTGGTGATTCCAACTGCACAAGCTCTGTGCCATCTGTGTATATATGTATTTTTTACATGGACTGATACGCACATCTACCATTTTCATTCAGTATGAACCTTGAGGCTGCTGCCATTTTTCCATTTAACCAAACCAATGCCTGTGTAAACAGCCTAGAGGTGATCCTTGAGAACTTGTTTCAAAAATTGTTTTGCATAAATGTTAAAATTTTTTAAATGCTGCAGGGTAATTTAATGTATAAAATGTTAGAAGAAGTATGTATTGCATACTTAGTAGAGTAGATCATTATGTATAAATTCTACTCAATGCATGCTTTAGGTTTTAAGCATGAGATTGTACACGTTTACTGTAAGTCCTTGCATCTGTGGTGCTAGGTAAGTGTGAGAAGGTGTCAAGGACTGAAAATAAATATTTTGTTGCCTGAAAAAAAAAAAAGGCCTGTTCGCAGGCATTTAAAATATGCTTATTTTAGGTCTCTCTCACTACCTACTACACACCGTTGCTTTATGGGTTTGTTGTGTGTGTGTGTGCTTTGTGTGTTGAACAATAGTTAAATCTCCATGCAAAAAAAAAAAATAAATGTCCTGAATTCTCATATTGGTATTCTTTATTGGTTAATGTATATCATGCATGTAATTTATTTAGAAATATAGAAGATCTGACTAAATGTATAGGCATGTTTTGAAAGTTATGCTAAGGATTTTTTCATTAGAAGCTGATTGTTTTTGGCATAACTGTAATTTAAGAATGAATGTTAAATAAAACGCACAATTATTTTCTTCATTATAAAATGAAATTGCAAGAAGGTGTTACTTTTGTAGAATTGGTTCTATAATATTATGAGAAATTGGAATTTAGAGTCTACTCTAAAGAGATGTCTTATTTCCATCTACCTTTTACTGCATGTTATTCACTAGACAGTTTATTCATGTATTGATGTATTTTGGTAGTAGCTGCAAATCTAAGACTTAGAACTACACATTGTATCTTTTTATTTTTTAAGCCAAGCAATGCAATTTTGCTCAGATCTTAATTGTGCAAAGATAGGTTTTGAAATTGTATGGTATTGTGTGTTTGTAACACTGATATCTTAATGGAAAATAGTTTAGGAAATGGAGTCTTCTGCTAGGGTTCTAAATATTTTCCCCCACATTGAGTGAGATTCTCCAACATTTTGGTGTATATTAGGTGCCTTTAGAAAACTCCTGAAAAAAAATTTTTGTTTTCCTTATCTGCAGACTTGTAAAGTAGTTACCATTACCTTTTGGGAACTTGATTAGCCAAATGCGTACATTTCTAGTCCTGTTTGTTGGCTCTTCCCTTATGCCTTTCACGTTCCAGCTCCACTTTGAAAACTTGCAGATTATAAAAGGAAAGAATGGGGGAAGGAGGAGGAGAGGAGATGTGGGTTAGGGGGTTTCCTGAACAGTGTAATTTTTTTAAATATTTTTTTATTGATTTCAGAGAGGAAAGGAGAGGGAGAGAGAGAAAATTTAATGATAAGAGAAAAATCATTGATCGGTTGCCTCCTGCACTCTCCTTACTGGAGGTCAAGCCCGCAACCTTCTCATGTGCAATCAAACCCAGGACCCTTCGGTCTGTAGTCTGATGCTCTATCCACTAGCCAAACCAGCTAGAGCTGAACAGTATAATATACTGAGAAGAGCTTATAGCCTCCCTGCTCACTTTCCTGTAGATGATTAAAGCATAGCAAGCAGTGTTTCCCTTTTATTCTGGGACTAAGTCCAGGCTTCCATATCACTTGTTTTGCCCTGAGCACTCTGCTCCAGCCACACTGTACCTGTTGTGCTAGGCCCTGGCCATGTCATGCTCCGTCAAAAGCCATGTGCTCTCTGCTGCCCATGAACACCTTCTCCTTGCCAGATTCATTTCTCCTTGGGCCATTGACCTCTCTCCCCTGAGCCTTTGCGAAGCTCCTTCAGAAGGGATGAATCTGTCTTGTGGATTCTAGCCATGTGGGCGTACCTTGATCATGTGCATCACAGGACATTCTGGGTAGGCACAGTTGATGTTTGCCTCACCTACCAGGATGCGGACTCTTCCAGGGCAGAAAGCTTATCTTACTCATTTTTATTTCCACAGTAAATGGAACATAGAAAACAAATGTTAGAATTACTGAGATAATATAATTCATAGCAAATGTCCTCTTGAACTAAGAGATTTAGTTATGTTCATTAAGAATGTAAAGTTTGAATTGGCTTACATTTTGACAGTTGGAACAGTTTATTGATGTCATAGAGGTATAATGTTAACTTATATTTTCTGGAAATTGAGTGAAATGTCTGATAAAATGCCGCCATTCTTTGGTATTTCCTACTCTGGAATTATGTACTGTAACTGATGGATGTAAGTGTGAGGAATACAGCTCATTTCTGTGTCAGTGGTGCCTGAGGGCTACCATGGCCACCCTTTACCTCACTCCCTTCTTATGATGCTTGTCTTCCCCTCCAAATCCCATGGTTATGCCTACCTCAGCCCCCTGTCCTTGTTGGAAATGCCTTCTGTCTTCCTTCTGTGTCCAGCTCAGGTACCACCTACTCCATAGAACTTTCCTCAGCTTTTAATCAGAATCATGATGCAAACAAATGCAGACAGCCTTAATCTCACTACTTCATTTTGCAGCTGAGATAATAAACCCAGAGAAGTTAACTGACCATGTTGGGACTAGAACTGGGTTTTGGGACTATGCTGTCTTTTTAAACTATGCTGCCTTCTGAGTTCTTGTGGCATTTGTTAGCATATGCTTTCTAAAGTCCAACTTTTTATGTGCCTGTTATTTTCCTAATAAGATTGTAAGCCCCTTAAGGGCAGGAATTTCTTTGCATTTCCAGCACTACTGTAGTGTTCTATACTTAGTTATGAACTAGATAAATAAATGGTGGTGGCAACAACCCTAGTTTCTTAATTCAGATCGCTTCACAGTATACATTCAATTTTATATGGCATGCTTGGCCATATTGTTGAGTGTGTGCCCACATGTGCATGTGTGTTCATGTGTATTTGCATGTTGACACATGGAGTTCTCATTCTACCCTGGTTGGTTGAGCTCACATATTTGATTTACTAAAAATCAGTTTTCTACCTCATGCTGAATGAAGACATGTATGAAAACAAGTGAGGACAATTATGGGGATAAGGTATGGTTTCCTTTCCAGGTGCCTGGTTGCCCTTTCAGAAAGTGCTGCCTTGGATAGGACTCATGTGCCCTGTGGGGTGGCTGTCTTATGAGTTCTGATGGGCCATCATTGCCCTCTTATCTTGGCACTTTTTCTTCACAACTTACCTGCATGTTATCGATCACATTGTTACTGGTTTGGTACTCTAAAGTGATATAGTGGGGTCCTGTTCATTTAATTTGGATATAACTTATTTACTCTAGCATTTTAGGTTTGAATCATGTACTTCTGGTGTAGAAAACAAATTATATTAGAAATATTGCATTATTTTTGTATTCCTGAGGGAAAATTCAAGTAGAATCTCTTAGTGGGTTTGTATAGTCTGAGAAATAGATTTGAATGTTTAAAATGCAAGAGAGTATATGATTGAGGTCATATGAGTGTGTTGGAGGTGAGGAGAGATCCTGAGGTGAACAGACTTCATGAACCTCAAGCTCTTACTGAGTGGAGAAGAGGTCAGAATTGCTGCGAAACCAATTTGGGTTATAGCCTTTGTGACCTCAGAGGCCAGGGCAGTGTTCATGGTGTATTCAGGGAAGATGGAGAAGACATTTGAGTGCCAGAGGCTTTGCATCCTTGTAGGAGATAGAAGTATACTAATGATTTTAAGAGGAAATGTCATTAAAAAGTATTTTAAAATAGTGAAGAAAGTATAGTACAGCAATAACAAAAGAAGAACAAAGGTTAAATTAATCCTCTACTAAACTGATCAAAACTGAAGTGTGGGTGGAATGGGTGAATTGAAACTTACTTGCAAAGCCAAACTAAAAGCCTAGTAAAAGTTCTGTGGCATCCCATGATTTCAAGAGTATCTCTATAGCCCAGACCTCTCCCAAGCTCCAGATTCACACATCTAGCTGTCTGTCCATCTCCACTAGAGGCTTAATGGGTGTCACATTTAATGGACCTCAGCTAAGCTCTTCCTCTGTCTCTGCTTCCACTCCATCTCCAGTGTTCTATGTCTCAGGAAGTGGTGCTGACAAGTCTTCCATGATTTTTCTCTTACTGAAAACTTGAGATTAATGTGGTGTTATGTTATGACTAGGGGCCCGGTGCATGAAATTTGTGCGGGGGGGGGGGGGGAGTCCCCTCAGCCCAACGTGCAGTGCACCCTCTGTCACATCTCGGGACCCTGGCCACTCCAGGCCTAGTGTCCTTGGGGTGGCCTGGCTGAGGACGCCTGTCCCAGGGACACGGGCATTTTGGCGCCCACTTCCACTGCAACCGGAATGGCTATGTTTTGATCTGTTTTGCTTATCCTAATAAAGATGTGATTTGCCTTGGCTAAAAATATTTGAAATGTCTGTTAATCATGTAAGTGGAGGGGAGTGTGTGTTGCATTTTGGGTGATTTTTTCAGTATTCCGTTTCACTCATTCACTCTTTACTATATCTACCTTAACTTTGTTCATTGCATTTTAAATATTAAACTATATTTTTGTTTCCATGATTTCTAATTGTGTAAATCTGGTTTTATTTAATTTATTTTTATTAATTTATAGTTCTTTCTTAATGGAAATATAACTTTCATTTATCTCTAAATATTCTCAACATAATTTATTTGACCCTTTCAGGCTATTCTGGAATGAATTCCTGTTCTGATTTAGTTGATTTTATTGGCTATCTTAACATTGAGTTTCTGCATGTATTCTGGAGTTTGGTTTTATTAGCTATCTTAACATTGAATTTCCTCATGTATTCTGTAAGATTATGATTTTCTTTGCTTCACTCTTCCAACCTCTCTGATGGTCTTGCGGTTGCTTCCCTTATGAGCTTCAGGACCTCAATATAAATCTATGTATATGATTACAACTGGTAATAAATGCCCATAAAGACACTGAGGATATTGCACCTCAAACCAGAGTCACCTGGTGGCATCATTTTGATTTCTGGTTCAAGGAGATTGTGTGTGTGTGTGTGTGAGTGTGTGTGTGGTTGTATATATGTATATATGTAGTTTTCTCTTGGTGTATTCCGCTCATTTTTCCTGTGTGTTTAGAACAAAGATTTATTTTTTTTTGCATAAACTTACCAAATCATTATAAACGGTGTTAAAAATCCCACTATCCCAGAGGACTGTGTTCTAGGTTCCTTCTCCCCAGAGGAAACCAGAATTAATGTGTGTGTATGGAGATTTATGGTTTTTCAGCTGCCCAGCAGTCCACCTCCTACTTTTAGGAGTGGCATTGCCTTTTTGGGACTTCTCTCTCCCCTGGTGGGTATAATCTTTGGGGAATTAAAAATAAAATATACTCATTTCCCCCAGCCAATAGTTGGGGCACATGAACCAAACCAAACCAACTGGACTCTCTGGACTCGCTCCTGGATCATTGTATGTTAATCAGAGGACAGAACAGTTTAGACTCAGTGTTTACTCGGGGCAACTTCAGTGGGTTCTGCAGCGAAGCCCATCGGACCTTCCTGAGCCTTGCTCTTTCTAGCCTTCCCTTCAGTTCTGTGAGATCCCCTACATTCTGCTGGTAAATTCCTTAGAGGCAGTTGTGTTGCTTACACTCAGGAAAACTTGACTGATAGAATATGGACCCTTACAGGTGTGTGCATCTACAAGCATAAGTTTTCAAATATAATTTGTATATACTATGCTTACAGCTCAGCAGCTTGCATTTTCCTTACACATGTATTTAGTATCAAACAAAAAAAAACATTTATTGATAGGAGCCCAGTCTTGGTGTCTTTGTTTTCATCATGTTTTCTATTATTATACTTCTCCTTTCTACAAGACCAGCTCAGTGACCTGAAGCCTTTTGTGACTACCCCAGCCTACAGAGCAGTGCCCTTCCTTCCCGCCTGAATTCCCAAAATAACTATCTCTTACTGACCTGACAGTTACTGCCTTGTTACCTGTGCCTGAGTCCAGGATGTAAAGGAGAATGATACCTTGCTTTGATGGCATGTCATAAAGGCTTGTCTCAAGGCTGGACACCCACACACTTGCCTTGTCTTTCGAGTGCCCATGATGGCATGTTCATGCTGTTTGATCCAGTAAGTGAGCAGATGCCACACTCACACAGGAAATTTATTTCAGAACCCAGCCCCAAAGACTGAAGAAACCAGCTGACCAAAAAGGGATTTGACTCCACTTGCACCTCAGAACCTGCTTCCTGACACTTGGAACATGTAACTGTCTCCCCAACATCTCTCACCTATTCCTCCCTCATGACATGAAACCCCTCACATTGTCTATGACAATCTTGTCTTCCCACCTCTCCCTGGTACTGGGGGTCTTTGTTACCCCTCCGCATGGCTGATAATTGGAGAGGAGACAGCATCATCTACCTTGGGTTAGCCAATGGGTGATAACCAATGGCATTTTTTTCCCCCTGTGGCTGGTTCTAGTTCTTAAACTGTCAGAAACTTTCTTGGGAGTTGCATATTAAAGAGGCCAAGGCCCTGTGTGTCCTCAACCAATGGAGCCTGGATCTGAGGCCACTAATGTGGCCCTGTGGGTAGCCCCTAGGAATGCCTTGGTCATAGCATATATGAAGTACTCAGACTGAGTCTTCCAATCCATTAACTTACTTTCAGCAGATGAAATAGGGGAAGGGGATTAGAGGTATAACCTTCCAGTTATAGAGTAACTCTTTCCCTAGCCGGTTTGGCTCAGTGGATAGAGCATTGATCTGCAGACCAAAGGGTCCCAGGTTTGATGCTGGTCAGGGGCATGTACCTCAGTTGCAGGCTTCTCTCTAGCCTGGGCCCTGGTCAGGGCTCATGCAGGAGGCAACCAATCAATGTGTGTCTCTCTCTCATTGATATTTCACTCTGTCTTTCCCTCTCTCTTCCACTCTCTCTAAAAGTCAATGGAAAAATATTCTCAGGTGAGGATTTTAAAAATAATAATAATAATAATAATAATAATAATAATAAACTCTTAGGGAAACAGGTGGGCAGATTGCACATCTCCATCCAGTCCAGGGGACTTGGTGGAAGTGGAGGCTTTAGTAGATTGCTGCTGACTGGTGAGGGGATAGCAAGGTGCTGGGAGCAGCAGAAGCCTGGCCTGCTATATGGTGAAGTGGTGGCAGGACCTTGTCAACAAGCCCCACCACAGATGCCATTCCCTCCCCAAAGGCCAAGTGCAGCACGTGTGAAGGGTACCCACCATCCCAAGAAATGGGATCTTTAGTCAAAAGCTACATGGAGATTGTGGCTGTGTTCAAAAAGTTCTTGCCTGTCAGAAATAGATAATGATGTAGTTATCAGTAAAGTGATGCTATGGATTTGCTTTAAAATAATCCAGCAAAAAATTAAAAAATGAATGTTGGGGAGGAGGTAATATGAAACAAGGGCAGAATATTAATAATCATTGAAGCTGACTGATAGGCACTGTATTTGTTAGGGTTATCTATCCTAACAAAGCACCACTGGGTGCTGTGAACAAAAGAAATTTATTTACTCACAGTCTGGAGCCTGGAAGTCCAAAACCAAGGTTTGATTTTGTTCACTTTCAGCAATATGGCAGATGAGATACCCTGCCACAACTTCCCCCCACAAAACAAACACATTTAAAATAATAGACAAACTCGCAAGAAAACAAGAAAAATCCACAAAAGAGAAAACCAAAATTGAGGCCACAGCTGCCCTGCAGAGTCTGCTATTCCAGAAAACTAGAGACTGGCTTTCAAAAGCCATGTGGAGGGAGAGGAGATACTGTCTTTGGCCCATACACAGTAGGAGAATGGAACAGACCCTACAGCCAAAAGGTTGCAGTTTGAGTGAAAGGGTGATCAAAAAAACAAAAGCACACCAACACCAGCAAGTCACTTATCTGTCTTGGGCTTCTGCTCAGAGTTACGGGCTAGAAAAGTCTCCCCTAAAATTTCACATCATAGGTCTAACCTCACACAGGTTCCAGGTTTGCATTTACACTATCATACGATCGAAAAAGAAAACAAAAAGGACACCCCCGACAGAGAAATAATTTTCAAGTGCTTCCTGGTTGGTGGCCTGGGGCACCTTGCAGAATCGAATGCAGGTTTCACGTGGAAGGAGTCACTCTCACCAGGTCCCTGGGAAGTCCTTGTTCCCAGTGTTAGTCCACATAAAAGGTCACCAAACACACAAGCAAGCCACCGTGAGTGAGTCAGCAGAAATGTCAAACAGCAGATCTGGCCCCCCAGGGACTCCAAGCAGTAGGTTTACTCTCCTACTTGGACCTGCAGGAGGTCAAACGGAGGAGGCAGCGACGGCAGAAACATACGGGGCTGGCAAGTCAGATTCTGAGTCCTTCGTTGGAGGAGGTGTGGGCTACGTCCAATGGATTCTCCTGTGCAATCTCAGTCTGTTGACTGCTTAATGGCTTTGACCTATTAGTTCCTCATCTCTCCTCCCCAAACTCTTTCCCAATTCCCTTGGATTGAATGAGCCACTGTCTTCCTCCTCTGTGTCTCCCTCCAGTTCCCAGATAGGTGTGTACTTCAGCACCCCAGACCTTTAGTCAGTGAGTTTTCATGTGTTCTCTCCATTGGACCACAAGCCCTTTGAGTGCGCACAAAATAATCATCTCTCACTGATCTGGGAATAACGCACACACCCAGTATTTACTGAATAGGTGGATATTTAATCGAGGAAAGAGGAAGTTGCTGTTTTGTGTTTGTTTTACTCCTCATGGCCACTCAGCAAGGCAGGCACTGTTTCTCCCATTGTCCAGAGAAGAGGCTGCTGGACACTCAGAAGGAATGGTGCCCTCAACACCAGTCTGGCAGGAGCGACGGGGAGGGGGATCTGCAGGTGGATGTGGTACACGGTGTGAGAAGTCAGGGAACGGGACATGCTGATTGGGATTCTAGGTCTCTGGCTTGGCCAACTGGGTGGCTGATCTGCCGAGCGCTGATGGGAGCGCTAGAGTGATCCCCCTCCCGGCCTGTCTCTACATGGTGAGGGACACCCAACAGGACAGACCCATTGGCAGCTGGGTATAATTGTCTGGAATCTTCAAAAACCCAGTGGAGCAGGGTAAACTCCAAGAACCAGCACCATCTTCCTCTCCAAAAGCATCTCTTGGGTCACAAAACTGTTCGGAGCTAGATCCAGCACTTTTATTGGCACATTGATAAGGTTTGAGTTCAGGAGAAGTCTCCAAAAATGTTTGCACCTCTTGCAATTATTTTTAAATTGGGAGGCATTAGGAAATAAGGAAGCCGGCAGCTTGTAATGTGGAAGAATGAATGAATGAATGAATGAATGAATGAATGAATGAATGAATAGATAAATAAATAAATAAAGCAGAAGCACCAAGCCCTCTGCTGTAGTCCTGCCATGTGTCCTGGATGAAGTAGGTCCAGTATGGGCAGAGCTCAACACTTCAGCATCTATTGCTGAGCCCTCAGTTTCCCTGTGGGGTACTGTTAGGGTGCTCATGACTTTACATAATCCAGTGACATCCACAAGATACCCTGAGTTTGACCAAGTCATTGATAGTGTTGTGCAGGGCACTAGAGCCTCAGCAGTGAGGATGTGATTGCCCCCTCATGAAGGTTAACATCAACAACATCAAATACATTGGAATCCTGTCTCCACCTGTGTGACTCTATCTGTCTGAGCCTCAGTCTCCTTGTCTGGAAAATGGGTACTAGTCCCAACCTGGCAGAACATGGTGCCGGTTATAGAAATGTACAGAGCACCTAGCCTAGCACTAGATGGGCGCTTGCTTGGTTGTTAGAGATAATTGTTGTATGACCTGCAGGTGGGAAGCGCTTAAGGCTGAGACTTGGGATGTTCCCGAGGACCCCTCATGATGCCCTGCCATCGAGGACTCCTGTGGGTATACAAGGCCAATGCTGCTCAGACTCCAGCCACTGCCCACCTGGTGCCAGGTCACACCTGGGCCTGCATGCCCTGGGGAAAAGCAGGGGGCTCCCTGGATAACAGCCTCAAGTTATTCTCGCCCTAACATTACTCAGATAAGTCACCTTAAGCCAAACCAACCGCTTTGTTAAGCCAGATTGCGTCTGTGTCGATGAAATCAAGCCAGATGGTGCCAAGAATGAGCAAAGCCCCACACGCAAAGCTCTTCCCTCTGCTCACCCCTGCCAGCTCCTGGGCAGCCTTCTATGAACCATATGGCCTGCCCTTCCAGGCGAAATACCTCCAGGCCAACTACTTTCGGGCCCCAGGGCACCGGGCAGCCTGCACAAGAGCAGGGTTTATCTAGAACCCACTGGCATCATTGCCCCATCTGTAGCTCTTAGCACAGTGCTTTGTGCTTTTGATTTCTGTGCCCTTAGTCTTACTCTGCTTGTGCTGCTGTATGAAACACCACCAACCTGCTGAAACGACAGGAACGGATTTCTCACTGAGCTGGAGGCTGGAAAGTCTGGGATCAGGTTGCCACATGATGGGTTCCTGGTGAAGGTTCTTCCTGGCTTGCACAGGGTCTCCTGTGTCCCACATGGCCTTTCCTCATTGCATGCGCGCAGAAGGAGAGCGATCTTACTGTCACTTCTTCTTATAAGGGCACTAGTCCCATTGCAAGGCTCACCCTCATGACCTCATCTAAACCAAATCACCCAAAGGTCCCATCTCCTAATAGGTCACGTTGGGGGTTAGGGCTTCAAAGATAGATTGGGCGGGCAAACACAATCCAGTTCCACTAGCCTTCTCCCCAGGACAGAGCTTAACCCCAGCACTTAGACCAGAGCCGGGCACTCGCCGTGACATTTCAGATCTGTCTCCTGTCCTCCAGAACGTCCTTTCTCCCCCTTTCCCTCTGTTTCTGCCTATGTGGCTCTGAAGCAGTCGTATTAAGAGGAAAAAAACAAAACAAAAAACAAAGTGTGATATCTGGGCATGCGAAGAACTTGCAAGGCCTTCGAAGAAAGGGGCTATAGAAACACAGGAGAGCATTGACCTATGAACCAGGAGGTCAAGGTTCAATTCTCAGTCAGGTCACGTGCCCGGGTTGTGGGCTCGATCCCCAATGGGGGGCGTGCAGGAGGCAGGCGATCAATGATTCTCTCTCATCATTGATGTTTCTCTCTCTCCCTCTTTCCTTCTTCTCTGAAATCAATAAAAATACTTTAAAAAAGAAAAAAAAGAAACTCAGTAGAATTTTCAAGATGTCTCATTAAGTACCTAGCATCGGCTCCTACTGAGCACAGCGGTTAGCACCAGGAAAGGCCCGATAACCCTGAAGGAATAGGCAGTGCCAGGAGAAGCAGCAGAGTGTCCCACACGGCTCCCTGGACTGGCAGAAAACAGATGTTCACAGGTCCAGGGCAGGGCGTGACCCGGAATTGAGCCATGACCTCCTGGTTCACAGGTCGATGCTCAACCACCATGCCATACTGGCCAGGCCATACCCTTTTCTTTATAAAGAAACATTTTTTTTAATGGAAGAACTGCAGCTAGGAGAAGCGAAAGGAATGATGGAATTTTAAAAATCACCATCTTGCCCTGGCCAGTTGGCTCAGTTGGCTGGAGCATTGTCCCGTCCACCTAAAGGCTGGGAGTTTGATACCTGGTCGGGGCATATACAGGAGGCAACCGATAGATGTTTCTCAATCACATCGATGTTTCTCTCTTCTTCTCTCCCTCTCCCTTTCTCTTGCTCTCAAATCAATAAAAACATATTCTAAAAAAAAAAAATCACCATCTTGCAAGCTATGATGTAACAATACATTCAGACAATGGACATCGTGAGAGGCTAGATCCACAGTGTGCAAGTTGATGGGAGCTTTATATGGAGGGATCAAGCAGCTACCACCTGACTGGCAAAGCAGTCTTAGATCCCCAGGTGTCCAGGCGCCATGAGGCGCCTCAGGTGAACAGCCAGAGCAAGTCTACATCCCCCCTTTCATCTCTTCCCGCCTAAAACACTGAACCTGAGCAAACCTGGACCTGATTTCCCATGTACAGGAAATGCAGGGAACAAGAGCACCATGGAAAATAGACGACATCGTAGGAAGGAAAAAGCCAAACCCAGAACATGGAACATTCTGGAAGACAATTGATCTACTCTAGGAAACCAGTGGCATTAAAACACAGAGATGTAAGATTGCTATAGATTAGAGACTTCAGAGACATACAACCACAGGCATCATGTGGACCCCTTTTTTATATGTATTTTTATTGATTTCAGAGAGAAAGGGAGAGGAAGAGAGACAGAAACATCAGTGATGAGAGAAAATCATTGATCAACTGCTTCCTGCACACCTCCCATCAGAGATAGAGCCTGCAACCCGGGCATGTTCCCTTGACTGGAATCAAACCTTGGACCCTTCAGTCCACAGGCTGATGTGCTATCCACTGAACCAAACCGGCGAGGGCCATGTGTACTCTTTTAACTTGATTCAAAGAACACCAACTATAATGACAACTTTTCGATAACTAGGGACGGTATTAGATGATAAGTGAATTATTCACTTTATTGGATGTTGAAAGGCATGTGTTTTTCTTTCCTTTAAAAATATTCCTATAAGTAAGAGAAGCATGCTGAAGTGGTTACAAAAGGCATGACATGAAGTCTTGGATGGTTTTAAAACAATCCAGCATAAATAGAAGGGGGAAACGGTGATAAACAACACAGGCAAAATGGTGATCATTGTTACTGAGTGATGAGTGTATATGAGTTCATTATTCTATTTTGTCCACTTTTGTGTGTTTAAAATTTTCTGTAACAAAAAGCTCAAAGAGATGATGGGGGAAGTGTACTGGGCTCTGGTTTCGATTCTGTCACCACACGTATTTATTTATGTATTTATTTATTATTTTATTTAGTTTGTTTTTTCCATTTATCTGTCACTGGCAGTTTTTAAGCTTGAGCAAGTGAGTTCCCCTCGAGGAGCTCCCAGCTCAAGTCTGTGGTTTTTGATCCTCTCTCCAACTTGGACGCCATTTTTAAATGACTCTCCACTACATCTATGAGGGGTGTACCCAGGTGCAGGCTACATGGGAGATGGGGGTCCCAAGGGGTGCACCCTGATTGTAGGCTGTGTGAAAGATGGGGGTTCTGAGGGGTCCACCCAGATGCAGGCTGAGTGAGAGATGAGGATTCCGATGGGTGCATCCAGAGGCAGACTGTGTGAAAGATGGGGCTCCCAAGGGTGCACCCAGAGTGCAGGCTGAGTATGGGGTTCCCAGGGAAAAGAAATGCACAACTAACCCAGGGTTACATGTGATAATCAAGACTTTGTTTGTGTTTTGTTTTCACTAATCAAGGAACTACAGAAAGGCAGGCAGACCCACCTGATGTAATTTCCTTCTTTCTTTCTCTCTCTCTCTCTCTCTCTTTCTCTCTCTCTCTCTCTCTCTCTCTCTCTCCCCTCAGTGTATGCTGTTGGCTAATTTCTGTGTAAAAAGCTCTGCTTGTTCACCAGTTGGCCTAATGGGGGAGGGAATCGCTTTTTCCAGTTGAGGTGATGTGGCTAGTTCAGCTTAAAAGACTATTACCTAATATTTTAATTTTTCTAACAAAATTTCAGGTATAGAGAAAAATGTTTGCAGTGAGGCAGGAGCAACTCGTGAGCAGGGCAAGCGAGTTCATAGTGAGTAGCCATAATTTGGAGAAACACCAATCTGGCTCTTGAATCTCTGTCCTCTCCTTCACCCAGTATGAGGTCAGGGTCATAGTAGATTGAGTTAAATGTCAATGAGATGATATCTATGCAAAAGGAAGAGTGCACCCTAAGAAAAGAATTGGGAGTTATCTAAACCATACTCACTCACTAAGCTGTAGGAAATGACTGAACTGAGCCAGAATTATTTGATCTTAGAATTCATACGCCATAGTTTTAAGTACAATCTAGATGCCACATACGCTCAGATTTATACCTCCACCCTCCTCTCTCCTGTGAACTGCAGACCCCTGTTCCAAATTTCCTCATCAAGGGTCTCTACTTGGAAGTTTAGCAGGATCTTCAAACCTAGCATATCCACCCCCATGTGAACTCATGGTGTCTTCCTCCCCGCACCACCCAGCATTCTACGTGCAGTCTTCCCTTTTCAATAAAAGGCACCTCCACGCTTCCAGATCCTCAGACCCAATCTTGCGAGTCACCCTTGAGTCCCCTTGTTACTCCCACGCCCCACATCCAATCCATTCAAATCTTGTTGAATGCCTCCCTCAAAATATTTTCGCTGCTGTCCAGTGTGCTCAGTGGTTGAGCACTGATCCATGAACCAGGAGGTCATGGTTCCGTCCATTCGGGGAACATGCCCAGGTCCTGGGCTTGATCCCCAGCAGGGGGTGTGCAAGAGGCAGCCAATCAATGCTTCTCATCATTGATGTCCCCATCCCTCTCTACCTCTCCCTTCCTCTCTCTCTGAAATAAATAAAAGCATATTAATTAAAATATATATTTCTACTTTCCCTGCCTCCTCCCTTGGCAGAGTATGAATTGGGGTCCCTGGTTAGAACTGGATCATCGCCTTACCTCCAAAAAATCACAGCCTTGTCATCAGTTCTGCCTTGAGAAAGACAGGACTCTATGACTTTTGTCTCTGCTTCTTCCAGACACCACAAGAATCCAAGGATTAGGAAAAAAACAACTTTCCAAAATTAAAAAAAAATAATAAAATAAAGGTGGAGCCATCCATGTCCAGCCATGTCACCTGTCACCTCTCCCCTGCCCAACACCAAACGAGCTATGTGGCTGGAAGTGGGCCATACAAAATCAGCTCTATATGCTTGCCTGTGACTAGCCACTTCCAGAGTCATTTTCTAACCCAGGCATTTTGGATACCAATGTAAGTTTAGTCCTACAATTATTGAAGTGAGAAAAATTCATCAAGTGTTTTTCTTGATAAGTTGCTCGTTACTATTCTCACTATTCTTAGCTTAAGGACTGTTGCAATTATTATTGGATGGAACATACCAGTGATCCTATTATTTACAAAATATTATTTTTTAAAAATATATTTTATTGATTTTTTTTACAGAGAGGAAGAGAGAGGGATAGAGAGTTAGAAACATCAATCAGCTGCCTCCTGCACACTCCCCACTGGGGATGTGCCCACAACCAAGGTACATGCCCTTAACCGGAATCGAACTCGGGACCCTTGAGACCGCAGGCCGATGCTCTATCCATTGAGTCAAACCGGTCAGGGCTACAAAATATTCTTTTTTTTTTCTAATTAATTTCTTTTAAAAAAAAATTTATCTTTATTGTTCAGATTATTACAGTTGTTCCTCTTTTTTCCCCCATAGCTCCCTTCCTCCCATTTCCCACCCCAACCTCTGTCCTTGCCCCCGCACTGTCCTCATCCATAGGTGTACAATTATTGTCCATTCTCTTCACCCACCCCCAACACCCTTAACCCCCGAAAATTGTCCATCCACTCCATTCTATGCCTCTGATTCTATTCTATTCACCGTTTATTCTGCTCATCAGATTTTTTATTCACTTGATTCTAGATTCACTCGTTGATATATATTTGTTGTTCATAATTTTTACTTTCCTTTTTCTTCTTCCTCATTCTCAAAGGATACCTTTCAGCATTTCATATAGTACTGGTTGGGTGGTGATGAACTCTTTTAGCTTTTTCTTGTCTGTGAAGGTCTGTATCCGACCCTCAATTCTGAACGATAGCTTTGCTGGGTAAAGTAATTTTGGCTGTAGGTTCTTGCTATTCATCACTTTGAATATTTCTTGCCACTCCCTTCTGGCCTGCAAAGTTTCTGTTGAGAAATCAGCTGACAGTCGTATG
>PVJC01013889.1:0-37300 GCA_004026665.1 Murina feae | reverse complement strand
GCCTTTCCGTAGACTATCCGGTCTAGCATATTTGGGTAGTGAAAGAGAGGAACGTGAAAGGACACGTGGCAGTGGCCCCTATGGGAGGCAAGTATGTGCTAGCTAATATTATTAGTGGGAGCATGTTATTCCCTCTATTTCTGTTCAGTAGGGGGGTCTACAACAGTGAACCACTAGGACAAAGAGTAGTATTATGACTGTTCCTGCCAGGCAGATGTAGCCAAGGATGGCATGACAAGGTGTAGTCCAACAGTTCACGATGAGGCCTTTTGTTCCTTGCTATGTGGGAAACAATAATTTTATGGTGCTTCTGTGTCCCAGCAAGAGCAGATGAGTTCTCCTCCTGGTAGTAGCCTCAGATTCCAGCGGCACTCATAAAAAGACAAAATGAGAATTATAGAAAGATAAAACCAATGATTATCCTGAATTATCAGAGCATATTACCTTTAAGAGGAGATAAAAAAGAAAGATTAGTGTTAGGGAGAATTCAGCAGGGTGTCATCTGAATTCTTTGGAGCAGGTTGATCGGCCAGGTCCACTGTCTTCTTGAGGGTGATCTGCAAGGCGTGTTTCTTGGTCAGAGGTCACCTTCCATTCAGGCTGGGCGTCACTCAGCTGGTGGGCTGCCTTCACCCAGGAGTGGTGGATCCAGGTGTTCAGTCCTGTACCTTGAGAGCTGTGGGGGTGGCTAATATGACTGGATAGGGTCCCTTCCAGGTAGGCTTGAGGGGCTCCTTTTTCCAATCCTTTACCCAAACCTGGTCTCCAGGTTTATAAGGATGTGCGGCTGCTCCTAGAGGTGGGTAGTTGGCCAGTAGCCTACCTGTGGACCTCAAAGACAGTTTTTCCAAGTCCTTGTAATTGTTTCTGGATTTCAAAGCTTCCTATTTCCCCTAAATCTCCCTTTGGCCGAATTAAGGGAGGGGTCTACCATATAGAATTTCAAAGGGAGAGAAACCTACCCTGGCCCTTGGGGCACAGTGTACCAGCAAGAGTACAAGAGGCAAAATATCTGTCCAGAGTAAGGTTGTCTCTTGGCATAACTTAGCCATAGCCTGCTTTATGGTCTGATTCACGCGCTCTACTTTCCCTGAACTCTGAGGCTTGTAGGCTGTATGTAGGTTCCATCTAATTCTTAAAGCCTTGGTTACCTATTGTACTATTTGTGCTATAAAGGCTGGGCCATTATCAGACCCTATGGTCAGAGGCATTGCATGCTGTGGAATTGTATCCTTCAGCAATGCCTTAGTGACTTCCACCACCTTTTCCGTGCGAGTGGAATATGTCTCAACCCAACCTGAAAAGGTGCAAACAAAGACTAGCAGGTATTTATCCCCTCTGCTAGGCCCTATTCCTGTAAAATAAGGTGACCAGATTTTAACATTGGTAAAGCTGGACACCATTGACCGCTTGGCCGCTGAAAACCGTATATTCCCTTCCCGTTCTCCCGCTGTTCCCTAGCTTGTCCTGCATTCTTTCCAAATATTGGGACTTTTTTAAAATGCCGCAGGATGAGGGACAAATTGTTAAAAATCTGGACTGTCCCGCCAAAAGTGGGATGTCTGGTCACCTTACTGTAAAATCTACTTCCAAGTCAGCAAAAGGAGTTTGCCCACAACGCTGTACTCCTATCGGTCCCACAGGACTCTGTTTAGCATTGTTCTGAGCACAAAGGAGGCAACACGGAGAGACTGAGGCACATAAGGAGGGTAAATGGGCAGTTAGGTAGTATCTGCCTAACAAAGCTTCTAGAGCATTCTTCCCTAGATGAGTGAGCTCATGCTGCTGGAGGACTACCTTATGAGGCAACTGTTCTGGGACGTAGACCCTATAATCTGGGAGTATCCACCAGCCTTCCTTTGTTCTCTTGCCCCCTTCTTGCTGGGCCCATTCCTCTTCCTGAGGAGTGTACTTTGGAGGTTCAGGTAATTCTGGGGCCAACATGATCTGTGATGATGCCACTTGTTCTTTAGCAGCCAACTTGGCTGCGGCATCAGCATGTTGGTTTTCTTCTGATACTGAGTCTTTCCCTTTCTGGTGAGCTTTGCAATGGATGACAGCTATTTCCTTGGGCTCCCAGACTGCTTCTGTAACTTTAAAATCTCATTCTGATTTTTCATTCCATTTTCTCTGGCTATCAAGAGCCCCCTTTCCTTATATATGGCCCCATAGATGTGCAGGTAGCAAAGGCATAGCACGAGTCAGTGAAGATGTTGGCACACATTCTTACTGAGTTCTAGGGCTCTTACTAGGGCACAAAGTTCTGCCCTCTGCACTGACCATCCTTCAGGCAGGGCCTGTGCCTCGATTGTCTCAGAGTTTGATACCACTGTGTGTCTGGCTCATCTTTTCCCTTCATCTAAGAAGTTGCTGCCGTCTGTGAACAATACCAAGTCAGAGTTAGGCAGGGCCATTTGTTAGATCTGGCTGCTGGAATAAACCTCCTCTAGGACTTCCAGGCAGTCATGCCCAGAGGCCCCCTCAGCAACCGGTAGAAAGGTGGCAGGGTTAAGAGTTCTCACTGCTTCTAATCATACCCTCAAATTTTCACATAAAAATCCTTGGTATTGAGTCATTCCAGCATGAGTCAGCCAGTGCTGCCCCCTTGCTTCCCTCAGGGTGACAACAGCATGAGGTACTTTTATATTTAAGTTTTGTCCTAAGGTAAGTTTATCTGCTTCCTTGACTAACAATGTTGTGACTGCAAGGGCCCTGAGACATGGGGGCCACCCGGAGGCAACTGGGTCAATCTGCTTGGAGAGATAGGCTACTGGTCTTTGCCAGGGTCCAAACTCCTGCGTTTGAACTCCTAGGGCTACCCCGCTGTTCTCATGAACAAAAAGATTAAAATCTCTCATCACATCTTGTAGCCCTAGTGCTGGAACCTCAGTGAGCTTTGCCTTTATGGCGATGAAGGCTTTCTCCTGTACCATACCCCAGTCAATGGGTGCCTTCTCTTCTCTTCTTGAAGCTTCATAGAGAGGCTGGGATCCAAATTCGACAGAATCCTGCCACTCCCAGGAATTCCTGAATCTGCTGCCAGGTACTAGGGACTGGGATGCCACATACTGCCTGCTTCTTTTCGGTCCCTAGCCTTCATTTCCCTTGAAATTGGATGTTGGCAGATTTTAACAGGCTGTGTTCCAGGCTTTAACTCATTTAGCACTGGCAGTCGGACATCCCCCAAGGGGTCCCAGATTGGAGAGGGTGCAGGCTGGGCTGAAGGACACCCTTCACTCCACCCAGTGCACGAATTTTGTGCACCAGGCCTCTAGTGTATATATAATGGAACATTATTCAGTCATAAAAAGGAAGGAAATTCTGCCATTTGCAACAACATCGATGGACCTTGAGGGCATTATGCCAAGTGAATTAAGTCAGAGCAAGATAAATAATCTCTTATATGAGGAGTCTAAAACCATCTAATCTAATAAAAGAGTAATATGCAAATTAACCATCACTCTGAGACACCCACAAGCCACACCCATAAGCCATGCTCACCAAACAATGAAGGACGAATATGCAAATTAACTCAACTAATATGGTGATGCCAAGTCCGCCTAAGCTCCAACTGAAATAGCCAGGCCTGTTAGCCAGGCAGGTGGTAGGGGAGGCGGAGGGGGGGGGGGGGGCCAGGGGCAGAGCCATCAATCGCAGGAACCTAGGAAGGGGTGGAGCCGGAGATCGTGGGGTGAGGGGGTTGGGAGGTCTTCTGCCCAGGTCTGCATCCTAGGCCAGAGACTACAGAAGCTGGGATTGGAGGGACGGGGTGGAGCCAGTGATGGGAGTGAACTACAGAGGAAACCTTTTCTTATCGCTCATTGGCTAAGCTCCCTGTATGCCACTGGTAATATTCTTAGTAACTTGGGTAATAAAAATCCAAAAAGGTAATCTAGGGTTTTCCCACCACACTCCTGGAGAAAAAAAATGAAGGTCCACTGCTGGAGGGCTAAGAAATGTCATATCCTGCCTTTGCTGGTTTGGCTCAGTGCATAATGCCTCAGCCTGCTGACTGCAGGGTCTGGGTTCAATTCTGGCCAAGGGCATGTACCTAGGTTGCAAGCTCCTCCCTGGACAGGGCCCAGGTCAGGGCTCATGCAAGAGGCAACCAATCAAAGTGTTCCTCTCACTTTGATGTTTTTCTCTGTTTTTCCCTTCTCTTCCACATTCTCTAAAAATCAATGGAAACATATCCTTAGGTAGGAAAGAAAGAAAGAAAGAAAGAAAGAAAGAAAGAAAGAAAGAAAGAAAGAAAGAAAGGTCATATCCTATGAAGGACACATCTTGAAAATGCCTAAAGAAAGTTGTTATTTTTTCATGGTGAAGGGACTGGAGTCTGTGTTAGTGGAAACACCTTGGTGGCTGCGGTGAGTGGCAGTGGCTGCAGCAGTGGGGGTGATGGGGCTGGTGGCTTCCTCTGATTAGCCTGGTCGCCTCCCACAAAGGGAGGCCAGACTGTGGCTTAGGCCCTCTCCTCATGGGGAGCACGGAGCAGGCCTAAGCCATCAGTAGGACATCCCCTGAGGGCTCCCAATATGTGAGAGGGGGCAGGCTGGGATGAGGAACCCCCCCCCCCCAGTGCACGAATTTTGTGCACCAGGCTCCTAGTCCTATATAATAAAAGCCTAATATGCAAATTGTCCCTTTGAGTGGTCATTTGACCAGGAGTTTTAGCACTCGCCATGATGTGCGTTGATCACCAGGGGGCAGCATAGAACATGGTGGTGTTTGCAAGGCAGCACTGGCAGCAGGGGGCAATGGAGGTGCTGCAGGTCCTGATGGGCCCTAATGAGAGCAGGACCTTGGTGGGATGGTGGAGAAGGTGAGTGGGTGGTGACAGGCCAAGGCAGATGTGACCAGGGCCCGATCGCCCTGCAGACAGCAACCAGCAGCTGGCAAACCCTGATCGCCCAATCAGAGTCAGACCCTGGGCTGGGAAGGGGAACTGGGGGTGGGTGGCAGCGACCAATCTCCACACCACCTGGATGGAGGAGGAGGGTCTGCAACCTCTCACCACCTACCTGGGGGTGGAGGTGACAGGGACCGAGGTGCAGTGGGAATGCTGGGTGTCCATCCAGCTCACTCTCACACCCCCTGCTACCCTTTCCCAAGATGCCAGTGTTCGCACCTGGGGGAAGCTCCTGCTCTCAGACCTATTCCAGGTGAGTCAGGACACAGCCGCCAGGACCACAGGGGCCGGTCGGGCTCCCCATGGGTTCACATAGGAGCTGGTCTGTGAGGCCAGCTGGTCGGGAGAAAGCCCGCTGCCGCCTGGCTTCCTGGCAGTACTGCTGGATGGCCTAGAGGCCCACACTGCACTCCAGCCCCGCAGCATCTGGTCCTGCTCACCGCATCTCTGCTTGGGGACTCAGGTGCCATGACTCAAGTGGAGGGGGCCCAGGGGCCCAGGTGCTGCCCAGGGCCCAGAGGTTAGCTGGGACCTACCCTTCCATGCCAGACACTTGCGTTTCAATTGCTGGCCAGGCCTAGAGACCACACCCATGCATGAATTTCATGCACCTGGCCTCTAGTCATACTCATAAAAACAAAATAGATTGATGGTTACCAGGGACTGGTGGAGCGGGGAGGTAAGGAGAGAGTTGGTCAAAAGGTACAAACTTTCAGTTATGAGATGAATTAAGTTCTGGGGATGTAATGTTCAGCATGGTGACTATCTTAACAATTCTGTATTGTATACTTGAAAGTTGCCAAGGGATCTTAAGTGTTCTTACCATAACAACAACAACAAAGTGGTAACTATGTGAGGTGATGGATGGTAACTAACTCTATTGTGTAAACATTTCTCAACTAAGTATGTGTATCAAATCACCTCGAACACCTTAAACTTACACAATGCTATATGTCCCATCTCAATAAAGTTGGGGGAAATGCAAGCTGGGCTTCACCTAATTTAGTAGCCATTCTCTGCTTAACAAAATCCAAAAGGTCTGCTGGGAGTTTCTGTCTGACAGCCAAAGAGCTTGCATCATGCTCATAGCAGGCAACTCCTGTTCTGACTGCAGACCTGGCAGAGCTCAGGAAGGTGCAAAGCACAAGCTAGGGGTCAGCAACCTGAGTTCTAGTCCCAGCTCTGCTGTCCAGTGTCTGTGGGGTAAGTGATTGCTCTTCTCTGGGCCTCAGTTTCCGCATCCACTAAATGGAAGGGTTAAATTCCCTCAGGGATATTCACACTTGTTTTGTGCATGACACTTTCTTCACATAAAATTGCGTGCAGAACATAGATGATCATAGGCCTGGTAGAAGCAGCAGCCAGGCTCTCAGAGCCGAACACACGCAGCCCTTCCGCCCCACTCACTCCTTGAGGAAGCTCCTTAGAACTTCCCAAAGGGGGCTCCATCCCATTTGGTCCATAAGGTCCCCTTTGACCCTGCCATCCTAGGATTGGACAGGGGTTGCAGGGAGAGATGATGTGGTGGTGAGACAGAGACACTTCAGAAGACAACGGAATATCTGTGCAGCAGTGTCCAGTGCTCCTCTTTCTAGAACAATCAAGGAGAGAAACGTCTTATCCATGACTAATGGCTAAGGAGGTAGCATGAGAAGGAGGCAACAATGCAGTAGCACTAGGGTAAGAGGAGGGGCCACTGGGGCAGGTGAGGCTGCCAGCAAGATTCCTCTTCTTTGCAGTGTGTGGGCCCCTGGTTGTTTCCCAATCTGTAAAATGGGCACATGGGGCTGCTGGAAGGAGCATAGAATCCCTTCCAAAGGCTCAGAGCAGGGCCCAGCACAATCCAGCTGTTACTACTTGTTAGCTGTGGTTTTCGTGTTGTTGTTTTGCTCCCTTGTGGTTTGTGTAGGCCTTTGAATGGGTGAGGGGTGGGGAGAGTCATCTAATTCCATCTAATTCTTAGAGCTGGTGGAAACCTCATTTTAGAGATAAAGAAAGAAAGCGAGGCCCGGAGAAAGAAAAAGCTTTGCCACATTCACGCAGTGAGTCAGAACCAAGCTGGGGATCAGACTAAAGACTTCGGACTCAGGGGAGCCCTCCCTGCGGTAGAGCTCACAGCCCGGTTTCCTCCTGCTGCTCCGAGCGGCGCTGGCCTGTATGGACTTGCCCTCCCACGCTCTCCACCCACCGCCCTGGTGAAACCACTGGCCCCTGGGGTGGCCTTGGGCTCCTGAAGCCTGATTTGGCCGCCCCTCAGAGCACGCCCTCCCTCTTCCCTGCCAAGCCGGGGCTATAATTGCACTAACTGGCCCCTGGGGAAGGAGAGGCCTGGTCTTCATCCACATGAGTCAGGTTTCCAGAGCAGAAACCTCAGGCAGAGCCACATCGCATGCCCTCAGCCTTGTCACTGCTCCCCACAAACCACTTCCTGCCCTGTTCCTGGCACCACTGGCCTGAGGCTAGTGGCAGCAGCACAGTCCCAGCCCACCCCAGCCCACTGCAAACCCTCCCTGTCATCTACAGGAAGCGGCAGGAATCTACCTGTCCAGATGGAGGGGCCGTGGGCTGGGTCACCGAGGCAGTGGGAATGCCACCAGGAAAATCTAGCCTGGCCATTCATCAGACCTCAGTCACTGTAATTTGATTGTCCAAGTGTCCTCCACATCTGCCCACAACACAGGGAGGACAGAGATGCCAGGCTAGTGGTCCCCTGCCTACCCACCCATCTGTCCATGGGAGGCTGCCAGAAGAACAAGAAGAGCACAGGCTTTGGAGTCAGACAAATCTGAGTTTGAATTCCAGCTTCATCATCCCCTGCTGTGACTTATCAGGTGACTTCACCTCGCTTAGCCTAATTTTCCCACCTGTAAAATGGAAAGCATACATCACCTCTTCCAGGTGTAGTGGGAGAAATAACTGAGCTAATACCCACAAAAGTCTACACAGTGCCCGGCACATAGTAGATGTTCAATAAATACTATTGTCCATCTTCCTCCACATGCAATGACAGCAGTTCTGGTAAAGCTGTGACAGTCAGCACAGTGACAGGAAGAGGCCTCCAGTGGAAGTCAAGAGACTGAATATAATCCCAGTGCTGCCTCCAACTTGCTGTGTGGCCTTAGGTGAGCTGGATAACCTCTCTGGTCCTCAGTTTCCTATACCTGATTGGGGAGATGGTTTCCAAGATGTCCCCCAGCTCTGACACTCAGAACAGTGGCTTGGTACTGATCATATGGTGACACTTGGGGGTAGTGACTGGAACAATGAGTGGGATGTGGTTATCGACATCATTAGAGTGATGATGTAGCGTATCTGTGATGATAACACGGTTGGGAAGGCGAGCTTGCCCAGATGGGGCACAGGAAGCAGCCCCCAGGAACATGAGCACGGGATGGGGAGATCAGGGAAGATGGGCTCAAGCATTTCTCTCCACTTGGTAGGCCTCAACTACTGCTCTCTGGAGTCAGGCCCAGTGGGTAGGCATTCAGGGCACTGAGAAAAACTAAGACCCATTTCGGCCTTAGGGAGCTCTGCTTGGGAGGGGCAGACTTCCCAATGCACAGTGGAAAACCAAGTTAAATTAAGCACAATAACAACACAGCTGACATTTACTCTCTGCTCATCCAAGGCCACGCCTGTGCTAAGCCCTTAAGGAGCATTATCTCATTTAATCCCCTGATGACCTCCAGGAGACCATTAGTGCCATTATTCTACTCTACTGTTGAGGGAGTCAAAATGTAGAGTGATTCCGAGTTTACTGGCTCAGGCTGAGCCAGAAGAATAAGGGGCAGGGGCTCAGGGTAAGGTTCCAATTAGAGCAGAGGGGTCAAAGGAGAGAGAGGACCCTCTTTCTGTTGGGGGACAGGGCTGGGAAGATGTCCCAGAGGTGGGGACATTTGAGTTAGGTGACAATAATACTAGGTCCTGTTTATCAAGCATTTGTGAATGTCACACTCCTGAATCTTTAGGTGAGACTCTTCCTTAGTCCTCACTTCCCATGCACCCAGGTGGTAGGTACTACAGTGTTCCTGTTCAATGATGACAGCACAAAGAGCTCAAGGCCTTGCCCAAGGCAAAGGGAATAGAAGGGAGACCAGGGGAGCAGTTTAGAACACACTAAGCAAGGAAAGAGGGTGACTGCAGAGCCTGGAGCCTTAGGGGCTGAGAACAGTAACTAGACAGATAGGCGGGGCTTGTCCTGATTCCAAACACATACGTGGACCCTCAGCTCACACCAGCATTTGGTTTTTCAGTTTAAGGTCTCCCCCTCACACATTTCCCAAGGAGGCAGCTGTTAGTCATCCTGTCTGTGACTGAAACACTTGGAATCCCAGTAAGCAAACAGATAATAGACCCTAATCCCCACACACCCAGAAGGCTGGGGAGAGACTGGGTGACAGACCTGGAACCTGTGCCCTCAGGCAGAGATTGGAAACCTCATTGCACCCTCCTTCCTAAACCAGTAGAGCAAAATGCCTGTGTGATTCATTTTGTTTGAAGACACAGAACAAGAGAAGAGATTAGGTCTTTGTTTCTCCCACTAAAGACTGTTGAAAAGCAGGGTTGAAAATGCTGAAACCCAGGGTTGGCAATAGAAAATTAGTGGCAGGTTAATTTCATTGTCTCACTGGGAAGTGGAATCCTGTACAATAAGTATAAGATTAAAGGAAGATTAATCTCCCATCTCACCACTTGGAGGGAGTAGCCTGAAAGGAATCCATGGGAGTTCTGTGCCTGTGGGGAGCAGGGAGAACAATGTCAGTAGGAAAGAAACAAGATTTATCCCAGGAGCAATGTGGAGGGGCAGGACATGCTGTGGCTTCTAGGCCACCAATAGCTGGGAGGGAAGCACTGAGCTTCAGCAAGCTAGGGCCACGATGGTCATGACCCTTATGTGCAGCATTCAATCCCGTGAAAGGCACGGTTCATTCATTCTATTAGCAGTCCTTCCGACTTTCCTCACTTATAATAATAAATTTTTATATAGCAACTAGAAGCCCGGTGTACAAAATTTGTGCAGGGTAAGGTCCCCAGGCCTGGCCAGCAATCAGGGCCATTTGGGGCCTTCTGACTGCCAGCTGCTGGCCCAGGCCTTCCTTCATTCTACACCATCTCCCCGTCTCTTGGTTGAACTCCAAAGGGGACATTTTGCATATTAGTCTTTTATATATATAGACTAGAGGCCCAGTGCACAAAATTCATGCATGGAGGGTGGGGGGAGGGGCACCTCAGCCCAGCCTGCACCCTCTCCCAATCCAGGACCGCTGGCTTCTAACCACTCACCTGCCTGCCTCATCACCCCTAACCACTCTGCCTGCCTTCCTGATCACCCCTAACTGCCTCTGCCTGCCTACCTGATCACCCCTAACTGCTTGCCTGCCTGCCTGATCATCCCTAACTGCTAGTCTGGCAGCCTGATCACCCCTAATCACTCTGTCTGCCTGCCTGATTGCCCCTAACTGTTCCCCTGCCTTCATGATTGCCCCTAACCACTCTGCATTCCTGCCTAATCACCCCTAATTGCTCGCCTGCCTACCTGATTGCCCCTAATCACTTGCCTGTCTGCCTGATTGCCTCTAACTTCTTGCCTGGCTGCATGATTACCCCTAACCACCTCTGCCTGCCTACCTGATCACCCCTAACTGCTTGCCTGCTGCCTGATCACCCCTAACTGCTTGCCTGCCTGCCTGATCACCCCTAACTGCTTTCCTGGCTGCCTGATCACCCCTAATCACTCTGCCTGCATGCCTGATCGCCCCTAACTGCTCCCATTTATGATCTCCCCTAACCACTCTGCCTGCTTGCCTAATCACCCCTAATTGCTCACCTGCCTGCCTGATCACCTCTAAGTACCTCTGCCTCGGCCCCCACCACAGCAGCTTCATCCAGAAGGACATCCGGAATGACTACCAAAGGTCATTTGGCTGTCAGGTCTAATTAGCATATTATGCTGTTATTATTATAGACTAGGGGCCTGGTGCACAAAAATTTGTGCACTCAGAGGGTCCCTCAGCTCAGCCTGTGCCCTCTCACAGTCTGGGATCCCTCAGGGGATGTCCTCCTGCTTGCATGCCTAGCCAGCCTGGGTGAAGGCTGATGGCTGTTTGCAGGCTGGCCACAGCCCCTTCAGGGAGGAGTCCCTGCTGGGGTACCTAGCCAGCCTGGGTGTGGGGTTGAGGGCCGTTTTCAGGCTGGCCACATCCCCTTCAGGGAGTGGGTCCTGCTGAGGTACCTGGCCAGCCTGGGTGAGTGGCTGATGGCTGTTTGCAGTGAGGCTGGCTGGGATTTGTTTAACTTCTAAAGTTGTAACTTTGTTGCTTTAACTGGAGCCCAGGGTCAGGTTGCCCCAGACAATCCAGGCTCCCAGTGCTTCCTTGAGCCCAAGGCGGGAAGCAGGTAACTGAAGTTTGTTTATCTTCTATAATTGAAACTTTGTTGTCGTGAGTGGAGGCCACAGCCAGCCTAGGCAGACAGGAACCTTAGCTTCCTCCATCGCTGGGGCAAGCCTCCTGCTTATTCCAGCTCAGGCTGCCCACAGCTCCCATTGACCCCGTCCCAGCGAGGCTGGCTGGAATCAGGTTTCTGGGTTTATTTCTCTTCTATAATTGAAACATTTTTGCTTTGAGCAGAGGCCCAGCCAGCCTAACAGAAGCCTCCTGCTTATTCCAGCTCTTTGGCTGGATTCATTTTCATATAGCCGCTCTGATTGGCTGGTGGGCATGGCTTGTCTGGTGGGCATGCCTTAGGTGTCTCGGAGTGAGGGTCAATTTGCATATTACTCTTTTATTAGATTAGATTACTAAGTGCCAACATTTTTCTTAGACTCTTATGTTAATCCTTGCAACAAGTCCAGGAAGAATTACTATTGTATCCTCACTTAACAGATGAGAAAACTGAGGCACAGAGAAGATAAGTTATAGAGCAGATAAGTAACAGAGCCAGGATTTAACCCCAGGCTGTCTAGAAACCAAGCCTGTGCTCTTCATTCCTGCCTCTCCAAATGCAGGGCTTTCTTCAATGGAGCACGACTGTACTATTTAGAGTTGTCTGGGCTACTCCTAGCTTCTGCTGCCGTGGCCATTCTGGAAGTGAGCCCTCCCTGCCAACACGTCTCACTCACACATGCACCTGAGGTTCTGCCCATCTGAGGCAAGCTTTAAAATTGTCACTGGATTCATTGTGGTGGCCCTGAGCTGCAGCTGCTAAGGTGGAGGGTGAGCCAGCTCCAGAAGAGGGGTTAGCCCACCCACATAGTCAGTGCTGCCCAGGACGGATGGTGCTGTGGAGAGGGTGGGGTGGAACAGCCCAGGGCCAGCCAAACCTCACATGGTAGACCACTCCAGCTGTCTCCTAGGCCCGTGGTTAGGACACAGACCCAGAGAAGCCTAGTCTAAGAGCAGGAAAGGCTACAGCGTGCCAGCCCACTGCAGTCCAAACCACACTGTGGCAAAGGCAGGAAAGGCTCAATAAGAGTCCCAGCAGGGGGCAGGGATGTGTGAGTGGGTTCTGGAAGACCAATATCTAGTCCTTTCTCTATGATAGCGAAAAGCCTGAAATTTAAAGGTCAATACCAATCATTTGGCTGCCTAGAGATTCAACCATGATGCCAAAGCCATGTCCTGACTCAGCAAAGAAGAGTTCTGTGATCAATTAGCAATGATGATGGGAAAAGCACCAGAGAGTAGCAGTATGACTGCAGCAGCCCCTCCCCAACAGAACCACAGCTTCACCTCCATCCTTTCCCCTCTGGCCCTTTAAAGCCCAGCTATTTTCAAGTGGTCAAGGTTCTCTGACCACATCCCTGAAGACAATATATTATCACATGCTTTGGGCAGCCTTTGTGCATCCTGTTCCCCTGCCTCCAACGCCTGTCCGTCCTTGTCAGCCTGCTGAATTCATTTGCACCCTTCAAAATCCTGTCCTGGCCTCACTGCCCCAATCCCTACCTTGGAGTCAATCACTTTCTCTTCAGTACGTTATAATCATCGGAGCTGCTGTTGCTGTGTGATTCCCTGGCCTGGCATGCAGCCAAATTCATTACGCGCACCATCCTTATAACTATTTAAAATGCTCTGCATTGGGTTCTGAAATGGTCCCACTTTACAGATGAGGACTGCACACTGAGTGACGTTAGGAACTTATCCCAGGTCCCCCAGCTGGGCTGTGATGGAACCACCTTGTCTAATTCCAGAGCCCAGGTTTTAGTCGTTATGCTTGACCTGCTACTGCCTTTTCTCACTGTATCACACCAAGGTGTAATTTTTTATTGACACATCTGCCTCCCTTTCTAAACCGTTACTTGCTAGATACAGAGACAATTTTTCTCTCTCATAACCTTGGCAGATAGCTCAGGGGCCCAGCACATAGACATGCAATATATGTTGATTTGATGAAGTGGTGGACAACTTACTGGTCCTGTCCTGCTGCCTCACATCCGGCCTGGTGCCCCTACCAGGATGCCTGCAGCCCTGCCTGTCTGGCCTGGGCAGCAGGTGTTTGCTCGTGTATAATGGGGGCAGAACCTTTGTGGGCTGTCTCAGGTTGGGCAAGGGCATCAGTCTCTTCTATGTATAATCCCCAGAGAGAGTATATACTCGTAGCAAAAGGGACAAAGTACACATCTTATCTTTACTTTATTGTATCTTCTTCCTTGCCTTTGTTTCTTCTTTATTCAGTGTTTTCATTGTATTAGGCACAGGCTGAGTCCAGGGGAAACAGTCAGTCCCTCACCAAATGCAATGCATCGAAGTGGGTTCTGTGGACAGCTACTGGTTTAAAACACAGGTTGTCTGCTTCCTCCCCCACCCCTCCAGCTCTCCAGATTCTGATTCTGGGTGGGTGAAGCTATGGACTGCCCAGCGCTCACCAGACATTTCTGATACAAAGCCATCAAACAGCCGCCATGCTGTAGATATCCTCAGGTTGGCATCCAAGCCATCAGCTCAGTAACTAATTGAAGGTCTGGTTGTATGGGGACGGGGTTGCATTGGTGTCCTGGTCCTCCTACTGACCACAAGTGTTGGTTGCCCTGTCCCCCAGGCAGGACAGCTGGATATGGGCACAGACATGCTGTGGTCTGAACTGCAACCCTAAAATTTGCCCAGAGAATCCTCAGCCGACCTCAGAGAAGGCAGCACCACGAGTCCCTGTTGTGGCCTTCTCCCGTGAGCTCCCAGTGATAGCTGCTTTTGTCCACCCCAAGTTTTGTTGAATCATTACTGAACTTTTCCATCCTTATTTCTGAGAGATGACACTAACGAGTCATCCAGTTAGCAAGCAGGTCGGCACTACCAATCACAGCCAGATCTTGATGGAGTAGTGGCCATAGCCAGGGCTTTGATACCAGCCAGATCAGGGCTCCCTCCGGCGTCTGGCGACTAGCTGTGGGACTCAGGGTGCATGGTGCTTCTCCCTGGGCCACCTTCTCCCACTTGCAAGATGGAAGTAACTACATCTATGCTTCACATTGGGGAGAAACCAATGGTAACACAGCTCTAGAGGGCTGGAATTTTTCCTTCCCTGCCTGCCAGGACGGTGTCCACCTCTTGTCCCACTGCCATCTGCCTGCCTAAAATGCCTCTTCCTTGCGTAGGCCGCCTTGCCCCTGCCAGGCCCTGGTTAGGACAGAGGTTTCCTGTCCACACTGTCAGATGACTCACAATTCCCTCAAGGCTGGAATGTGTCTTTTTGAAGTTTGGGGAAGCACGGGACATGGTTTCCCAAGAGATCCTGAGCTCCGTAGGCCTGCGCTGAGCTCACTGACACCTCTGCAGCCTGGTCACATGCTCAGCACTGGCCTCTCCTGACAGGTCTCAGGAGAAAGGTGTCCTCTTTTTAGCATTTCTAGGGGAGCACACAGCCTTCGTGCTAGGGTTGTGGACGCCCTTCCACTGATGACTCACACCCATTTGCGGCGGCAGGCAGGGCCTTCCTTCCACAAAGCAGGTGGGCCTGGCAGACAACACAGCACATGTGCTCTGGCAAGGAATTGCACAGGGAGTGATGTGCTATGAGCATCTCCTGCAGGCCAGCATCATCATCATCTCAGTGGCCCTCACACCTCTCCCAAGAGATCCATGCTGCCATTAGCCCCATTTTGCAAATGAGGACACAGAGACATAGAGAATGAAGTTACTTGAACCCAGCACATGACAAGTGAGCAAATATCCAGGTCTCAAACCCTCCAGCTTTGATTCCAAAGCCCAAACTCCTTCCTCCCCCAAAGCACACACCAAGGGACCCAGTTCTTACGGGCTGGGATCTGCTGTCCCAGCTTCTCCCTAGATTCGCTCCATCCCACTCACTCTTGAGCAGGTGCTCACCCAAATCCAGCTCAGGAGAGTCTGAGCCCCCACACTGGTAGGCCAGGAGCCAGGGTAGAGAGGCTGGGGTGGAACAGCCCAGGGCCAGACAAACCCAGGGTGTTCCAGACGTGATCCTGTCACCCAGAGGCTGTCAGCAACTGCCACTCCTTCAGGAAGCCTCACAGCATGGTCCTCACAGCCCAGGCCTTAGTGGCACCTGGACCCAGGTTTGGGTCCCAGCTCTGTCAGTCTCCAGCTGTGTGACTTTAAGGAAGTTGTTTTACCACTCTGTTTCCCCACCGGGGAAACTGGAGAAAGAACCCTTACTGCACAGGATTGCTGTGCGAATTAAATGAAATGAAGAATATATGACGTGTCTGGGGCAGTGAGTGCTCAGTCAGTACTGGTTATTGACATGCATCCCCATAAGGTGACAGGCTCCAAAACGGAATGAATCATTTGCCCATCATCTGCTTCTGCTTCCTTCCAGTAACCCATCTCTGACCGGGAAGAGAGAACTAAATGTATCTAGGCAGGAGAGAGGAATAACCAGGCAGGCCTTGGCTGCCTCTGAATATCAGTTTACATTTTTATGAAATGAGAAAATTCTCTCTCCCAAGCTCCTGGGCTTAATGAACCCAGCCAGGATGAACATATCTGCTGGTACTCTCAGGTGGGCACACGGCAGGAAGAGCAGATGGTCCCACGTGCCCTTCAGGTCTGCCAGAGGAGAAGTGGCAGTCCTTTGTCCTCCCTGATTCCAGGGGTGAGGGTGAAACGATCTTGGGTTTCCTTACAGTGGTGCTCGAACCTAAACACACTTCTAGGCTCTGGGAACTTCCAGGGTTTGAAAAGCCAAATATACAGAGCGATTTTACCAGGAGATGGAGAGATACCAGCCCCCAGGTCAGGCAAAGGGCCCGGGAGCGTGTCTATAAATGCTTGGAGGTTCCCCAGACGGCCGAGGCCAGCTACCTGATTTGAATATCCTGTGGCCATTTACCAGGCCAACTGTCTTGACATCAAGCACTGGAGCGCTTTGAATCTCACAGACCCTGCTGTGTAGATGTGGCTTCCGAGAGCAAACAGCCTTTTACGGACAGAGACTTGCAAAAAATAGTTCCTCGGCTAGGGGCAGGCACGTGTTGGCTCCAGCCACGAGGATAGCCAGGTAGTCCATTGTAGGCCCTCTTGGCCAAGACCTGCCCCTCACCAGGATAGGCCAATCAAAGTCATTATGGTAACCAGGGGTGCCAGGGATGTGGGCTGGGGGAGGAGGAGGAGCACCTCACAGACTGGAACTTCAAGAGCTTTAGTTCCACACACAAGACACTCCAACCTCTTTTAATGGCATGGTTGGGCCTGGCTCTGGAACCAGACTGCTTGCAGATGCCACTGGCTGTGGGACCTCAAGCAAGTTGCTTAACCTCTCTGAGCTTCAGTTTCCTTTCCAGAAAAATGAGGACACTAAAACTACTTCACTAGTTGCTGAATGGATTAAATCATAATGGATGTGCCTGAGATATTGTTTGAGATCAATATCTAGAATCTATTATTATCCGTAATAAGACTTCTGGTCAAGAGGAGGGGGTTGGGCTGCCCTACCTCTGCCTCCCCCGATATCCACAGTTGTTATCAGTGTTCCCTTCAGAAAGCCCGTCAAATGTCGCAGCACAGCCAGATATGAAAGGCTCAGGTATCTGAGCAGAGATGGACAGTGGTGTGTGTGTGTGTGTGTGTGTGTGTGTGTGTGTGTGTGTGTGTGGTGGATGCGGGGTGCGCGGGGGTGGCGGGGGGCTCATGCTTTATGAGAAGGGACTTTATTGTCTGGGGAAGCAGGGGCCTTAGACTAGTACAAGGGTTCTAGTCCCAGCTCTGCCATGAATCCACTGTGTGGCCTTGAGTAAGACCCTGTCCATCTTAGTTCTCTTTTCCATGAAACAAGGCTGGTGGTTAGAGCTGTGGACCTCAAACTGCATTGTGTGGGGCCACCTCCACACCTGTCCATGGGCCAGGGGGCAAGGACAAGATGCTGCAGCTCTTTCTGTTTTACATATTGGGGCTCCACGGGTATTTTCACTTGAAAAAAAAAAACAAAAACTCTTCTTGACTGGTGTGGCTCAGTGGTTGAGTGTCTACCTAGGAACCAGGAGGTCATGGTTCTATTCCTAGTCACAGCACATGCCAGGGTTTTGGGCTCAATCTCCAGTGTGGGGCGTGCAGGAGGCAGCTGATCAATGATTACCTCTCATCATTGATTTTCTTTTTTCTTTTTTAATATATTTTTATTGATTTCAGAAAGGAAGGAAGAAGGAGAAGAGAGAAACATCAATGATGAGAATCCTCCACACTAGGGATCAAGCCCCAAACCCAGGCATGTGCCCTTGACCGGAATCAAACCTGGGACCCTTCAATCTGCAGGCCAGCGCTCTATCCACTGAGCCAAACCAGCCAGGGCTCATCACTGATTTTCTATCTCTCTGCTCCCTTCCTCTCTGAAATCAATACAAATATATTTTAAAAACCAACAACACAAAACTCTTGCAAACCCTTCAACCAACCATCCTGGGCATCTATCTGCCCTGGGACAAGTAAGAGGAGGCAGTCAGTGAAGTTGCTGAATGAGTGAAGGGAGAGAGAGGACCTCAGATAGGCAGAGTGAGCCACTACAGAAGGGCATGGCAAAAGGAAAAAGAAGAAACACAGGTAAGTAGAGAGTCTAGAAGCGGAAAGGAGATTGAAGGAGGGGTACAGGTGTCCAAGGCCCCCACTCACGACATGCACTTCCAGGTCATGAAGGGCTGGCTAACCTGGAGGCCAGGAGGGGCTGTGTTCCCTCGCAGGCAGCCCCACCACCTTCTGTTCTGAATATCTGATGGCCCCGCAGGAAGGAGCAAGCGTCCTGGGTCTGGAGCAGGGAGCACTGGAGGCAGAGTCAGTAATGAGCCCCTCTGGGTCCCTCACACGGTAGCCATGCCTGTGTGGGAACATCACCCCCTCCATCCAAGGGCTGCTTGTTTATTCCAAGGGAAGCCCCACAACACAGCAGCTTAAGGCCTCGCATGGCTGATGGCCTGGCCTGTGGTGTCAGGCCGGGTTCCGACAATGGGCTGACCTGACATCCAACCCACCCATGCTTGTGCCAGACCTTTAGCCTATTACCAAGTCTATCCAACACTGTTCTATGGGCAGAAGGACCTTCTGGAGAAGTCTCAGTGTTTCATAGTAATGGGCACTGGCACCTGCCACCTCCCCCATCTGAAAGATGGCAAACCCATTTTATAGATGAGGAAGATAAGGCCCAGAGAGAGCAACTTGCCCAAGTCCCCACAGCTACCTGGGGTAGAAGTAGCACTTGAGCCTTAGCCTTCTGATTCCAAATCCAGTGCTCCTTCCAACAACCACCAGCACTTCGTATCAGCCAGGTCATGTCAGTCTTCCTGAAATTCACTTGCAGCACAAGGGATAAGTGATAAGGCTTGAGAGGTGGATTCCCAGAGTGTCACATCAAAGGGGAGAAAGAGCTGTTACTTTGTCACCATTTCCTCTCCTTAGAGCTGTCCACTTACATCCTCAGTTTACAGATGAAGAAACTGAGGCCGGAGGAGGTTACAAAAAAACTTGCCTCAAGTTGCATCACAATCGCCTTCTCGGATCCAAACAGCACGCTCACTCCACTCTCCATGAGGTCTTTCAGCGCCTCACCCAACGGGACACTGTGCCCTTTAGGAGACACCACAGGGATGGATCAGGAGCTGGTGACCTTCAGGAGGGGGAATAACGCCACTTTCCGCAGGAAGGCTCCCTGATTTGCCCAACCCCGGCCAGGACTCAGTGATCCATCCCCTAGTACCTGCGCTCTTCCTGTGTGGCGTGAACCACAGACCACGTTATGTGTTGGAAGGATTAACCACCTGAACTTTCTGTCCCTTTTCTAAAGGGTGCAGGGACTAGGTCTGCTTGGCCCGGAGCAGAACCTGGTATGTAGAGATGTTCTCATTCAATGGATGAGTGTGCGGAAGGATGGACAGGTGGACAGATGGGTGGAGGGATGGGCAAACAGATGGACAACTGGGTGGACAAACAGCTGTTGAACCAGGCAATGAAGTGGGAGAGCAAAGAAGAGAAAGAGAGAGTACACACTCAGAAGACCAAGGAAAAGCATAAAAGAGGAAGTTCCATGGGTTTACGTTTGGGTGGGGAGGCGAAAAGCAGCCACCAGCATCTATACAGAGCTTACTGGAGAGTGACGAACCAGGGGCCACTCAGAAAGAACAGTCAGGGACCAGGGCACTTTCCACCCTGCTCCCCACTTGTGGCAACCTTGCTCAGGGTCTTGACCCCTCCAGGCCTCAGTCATGTCTGTTGTAAACCAAGGGGTTGACCTGGGTGACCTTCAAGGCCCCTTCTATTTCTAAAACCCTTGACTAGGCCCAGCCAGAAGCTGTCAGGGCTTCTTCCCTTAGACCAAAGGTCCCAGCCATGGAGCCTTAAATCCAGTGCACAGCTGACCCTGAAGTGGCCATGTGGCTGCAGATACCTGAGTAACTTCCCCTGAATTACTCTAAGCCCACACAGGGTCGCTGGGCCCAGCTGTGTCCTGCTCACAGACACAAGGCCTGGCTGTGCTGAGTCTCGACTCTGCGACTTTGGGCATGTCACTGTGAGCCTCAGGCTCCCACCTGCGACCTCTAAACTCCTCACCCCTGAAGTGCTTAAGCTCCAATATGATCAGCTCTGTGCTGGAACTTAGCACCTGTGAAGTTCTGCCTGCTCAGATAAGACATCAGGAGGGAAAACTTGGCTCTGAGCTGCCCTCTCCTCCCCGGCTCCTTCTTGCTCCCATAAATGCCCTGTGTCCTGAGGGCCCCCCTCTTCCCTAATCCTGGTGTCAGTGACAGCAGTTTAAGTGCTACTTCTTTCCTAGGGTGGGGGGCGAACCCTCTGGAAGCCAAATACAGGCTCTCTGACAGGAACTTCCTGGTCAGTGATAAAGGGAGCTGGCAGGACAAGGAGTTGCCCCAGGCCTGCTCCTGAGTGAGACCCTGGGCCCAAATGTCCTGTGTGACCTATAGGAATATCTCCTGAGGCCAGCTCCTGAACCGCAGTGGGGCTATCCTGGGTCATAGAAGGGGAAGAGCTAAGGCACCAGAATGTTCCTCAGGCCACCTCTCATCGGCCCCTCAGAGCACAGATGGGGCCTTAAGAGGAAACATAAGCTGCCTGGTTTCACCCAGAGTCAGTCCTAGGCCCCAACTCTTTTAACTGCACGTGCTGCCTTCCTGAGGTGCTCTCTGCTGCTCCCCGTCATGGTCATGTGTGATGTGACTGTGGCAGAGGTAAGCAGCACAGCTGGGTTCATCTGCCTGAGGCATGGGGGGCATCTGAGAAGCTGGGGGGCTACCGAGCTTGACCAGGCACCCTGACCTTGGGGGACTCAGGAGAACCTACATCTCCATAGGATGGCTCAGATCTGGGAGCCAAATTCAAGCTTGTCTGCTATCTAGCTGCAGAAGAATTTCCTACAAGAGGCAGCATCCCCATCCCTAACAGTGTCAGCCCCTTCATTTTCCACCTCCCAGCCTCCCCCCAAACCCAGAAACAACCCTCTAGTTCAGCAATCTTCAACTGGTGTGCTGCAAGAATTGTTAAAATGTGTGATACCTGAAAGAGGTCAGGGCCACCGACCTCTGTCCCCTTAAGTTGTCAAATTAAAAAATGACAACAGCCAACACAATAACAGCTGTCTGGTGTGAGTGAATCAAAATTATACCCATATTTGTCAGATCACCAAAAACTATATTTTTTGATGTGTTGCAGAATTTTAGTAATGAGTTTACATGTGCCATGAGATGAAAAAGGTTGAAAGTCACTGCTCTTATTTATCCTTGGATGCCAAAACAGTGACCCCTGCTGGTAGGCAGATGTTTGTGTCACCTGGTTCTGACTTACAAGGGCAGCTTGAACAGCAAGGCGGGCGGTGGGCACAGACCAGAGGAAATGACGGTGTATACCTCACCAAGGTAGCAAAGTCCCAGAGGGAGACCCTTAGTTCCAAGTCTTCTGGGGCCTTCCTGCAGTACCCCCGACAGGCCCTCCCCGGAGCACCTTCATCTGCTCATACAAGGCGTCTGCTGCAAGGGCAGTTTTCTCCTCAACCATCACGTTATGCTGTTTGTGGGGATGACACAAAGCTGAGTAATTCTGAAAGTCAGAGCCTGCCCAGGGTCATGAGTAATTTAGGCACTCACTCTACTTCTAGCAAAATCCCTTTTCCTTGGGGATATTAACAAGGAAAGAAATCTGATTAAAGTAGTTCATAGTCGGGTGTGGCTAACTAGAAGGCGTAAAGAGAGGTTTTTGCTCACTGCCAATAGAGGGAGAAATCTCAGGCAGTGGAACAGCCCTCCCCGCCCCCCCCCCCCCCCCCCCCCCCCCCCCCCCCCCCCAGATCAGCCCCACAGGCAGCCAAAGAGGGGAGCCAGGGGCTTTGATGAGGTCCTGACCTCTTTGCCTGGGAAGGACCTCCACTTCCAGGATGCGTTTGGGATTCATCATAGAAGCACAGACCCTCTGAGTCAGAAGAACCTCACAGACCACAGGACCCTTGGGGTACGTAAATGCGTGCAGAGTAACGTGGCTATTCCTCACTGAGTTGTCAGGCTGCTGAATGGAATCTGAGGAAAAGAGCTATGCTCACGGCCAAGCCCCTAGTGTTACCCAACCCCCTCCTACTAGGATTGCCCACAGGGACCTTGAAGAAACTCCAGAGAGTGCAGAGTGAGTGACACAGCCTTGGTGGGCCAGCTGTGCCACCTCAGCCAGCTAAGGACTCTGGGAGAAGGAAGCAGGGAGGGAAGTGGCAGGAAGGGTTCAGCCCAGCCAGAGGCATGTGGTGGAGTTCAAGCCTGTGGGTTTTGGTGAAAGGTGACTCATGAGAAGATGATATGAAGCAAATTGCAGGGGAAAGGCCACATAACAAGCCACCTTTTCCCTGCCTGGTCACGGTCCTAACAATTCTGAGGAAAGTCAGGAGGGAGAGGCTGGCATCGCTGCCACACCCAAATGTCCACTGCATCCTCCCAGGCCCTGTGGGTAGCGTTGCCTCTGGCACTCGCCATGAAAACCCTGCCTCAGCAGGCTCTGAGAGGGGGACTTGGGAGGAGGGGCAGGAGGACTGACACTTATTTAGCTTGTCCTCAGAGTCAGGCACAGTAAAGAGGGCATCTCATTTACTCACAATGGCCTTAGGATAAAGGAATCAACATCTCCAATTTACTATGGAAGAACTGAGATTCAGAGAGGTTAACCTACTCGCCAAAGCCACACAGCTAGAAATTGGTATGACTTCAAAACCAAAGGAGAAAGGAGAGAAGTGGAGGGGGTTGAGGTTAGAGTGGGTGGTATCACGGGAAGCCTCAATCTGACCCCACCCACTCACAGCTCACACACACCCCACCCCACACCCAACACACACACACACCATGCAAAGCACAGCTAGGTCCACATGGTGGCATGTGGCAGCTTTGGACTCCCTCTGGGAGGAGGAGGGAAGGAGAATCCAGCCCTTGGAAGGTCCTTCCCCACTCCTCCCTCCCCTGTCCCACCCTTCCTAACCCCTCCCTCCCCTCCCTCTCCTCTCCAACCCTCCCTCCCCTGCTCCACTCCTCCCTCCCTAGTCCTACAGCTTCTGCTTCCCCAGAGCCAGCATCAAAGATTCATCAAAGTTGAGGCCCAGCAAAGTGTGCACTTCACATCTCTAAATGTGCATCTTCCCAATGAAAAATTCAGTGGAAAAGGAAGGCCTTAAAGGGGGGAGGGGGTACAAACAGACTCAGGGAGGAAGCCGAGAGGGAAGGGAAAGAGAAGAGCGCTAGCCTGAGTTGCATTCCTCTGACTCACCCACATTACTGAGCATCTGCCTCAGCCAGGGCCCTGAGCCAGACACAAAGGTGCGCTGAGGAACGCTGTGCAGCAGCACAGTCTGTGCCTGCACAACGCTAGGGAATCCATTTCCAGAGACAACGGAGTTGGTTCACAGAGAAAGCAGGCTTGGCTCCTGCGCAAATGGTGTGGGAATCAGGAGGCCCGAGGCCCACGCCTGCTCCACTACTCAGTCATCAAGTACCCTTGAGTCTCAGATTTCTCATGTCCAAAAGTGGGGAGGGGCTGTTAGTCTTCACCCCACTTTCTATCATGTTCCAGGAAAGATGTGCACGTTGGGCTCAGTTGGTTGAGCATGTCCTATGCACAGAGGGGTTTTATTCCTGGTCAGGGCATATGCCTGGGTTTCGGGCTTGATCCCCATAGGGGGCATGCAGGAGGTGGCTAATGGATGCTTCTCTCATTGTTATTCTCTCTCTCTCTCTCTCTCTCTCTCTCTCTCTCTCTCTCTCCCCTCCCTTCCATTCTCTAAAATCAACAAAAACATTAAAAAAAAAAAGATGTGTACTTTGTAAACTACTGTGATAAAGAGAGGAAGCAGTTAACTGGTCCTGTAGAAGAGCCCAGACAACGGGTCAGGCACACAGAGGAGGAAGGGATGTTTCCAGGTGGGGAGACTTAGGGGTTTCCTTGAGGAGGTGTTACTTGATCCAGATGGTAAAGGATAAGGAGGAGGCCTATGAGCAAGCCAGTGGGGTGACTGAGCAGCAGTGAAGTGAGGCTTCCCCAGAAGTGTGGACACGTGAAGTGTGGACAAAGGCCCAGGACAGGAAAGAACATCTTGGGCAACAGAAGGGAATATCTGGCTTGGCCTTGTAGGAGCCGGGGTAGAGGTTGGAGAGGGGCCGGATGGACTTAGTCTGCAATAAGGGTCACTGCCTGGTGTGGTCCACAGGTGTGATGAGGAGTCAGGTGCCTATTGACCTCTGCCCCTCTTCGGTTTTATCATTTTAGACATGTCACAGCTTCCCCTGAGTCTCGGCTTCCTCTTCTGTAAAAAGAGTTTATCAGACAAAGGATCGGCAAGTTCCTCTTTTGGTCTGCACTTCTAGTTCTAAGAAGTTGGTTCTGTTGGCCCTGGGGTGTCCCAGGAAGCTTAGATGGACAAGAACTGCCCCAGGCTTCTCCATTCCCAAAGTGCACTCATCCCTACCTCACACCCCCATTCCAAAATGGGCTCCTATTACTGTTCCACGGATAGGAGCCTCCGGGTGCATGGAAGGGAGCCTTCTGGAGCAATGCTGCACCTTCCTCCTCGCTGGAGACAGGATCATCATGACTCCCATCTACCCGGCACACAAGCCAGGAACACCCAGGGCTGGAGTGGCCCCCGAGCATGCAAACAGCCCTCAAGGCCCTGTGTCACCAACTCAGACCCGAGAACCTTCAGGGTGAGCAGCCATGCCCTACACACCCCACACCACACCCTGCACCCCAGCACCCCAGTAAGATCTCACCTGAAGACAGGTCTCCACTTCGTGGTCAGGCCTGACAAACTTTTGCAGAAACTAGAGCAACACCTGTGAAAGGGCAGGTCCATGAGCAACTGACCTGTGGGAAAGGCCAGTGGGCCTCCTGCTGTGGTGACCAAACCTTCCCCTCCCCCTTGGGGATATGGTGCTTTCTCAGCCCAGCTCCCAGGCAACACAGGGAAGTAGCTTGAGGCTTGGGTTTTGGAGTCAGTGGTGTGACTTGAGATTCTCAGCACTACTCCTTGTTAGCTGCGTGAGTTTGACTTTGAACAACTTTCCTATCCTTCAAAGTCTTAATTTGCTCCGCCTTATGAAATAGAAATAATAACATCTCTCTTAACGGGTTATTGTGAAGATTAAATATAATAATTTTTAAAGCACTCTACCCAGTGCCTTAAGGCCCTGTACATAATAAGGTTTCAACAGATGGTAGAATTTACTAGTGGGGCACCTTTGGGACCAAGAGGAGGGTTTGCAGCAAGCCAGGTGGGCCTTCCAACATAAATCCTTCAAAGTGTGACTAGTAGGGCCCAAAGTGACAATGCTGAGTGATTGGCTCCACAGCACCCTCTTCCTGCCACACCAACCCCCGTGTGCACAGCCCAGAGATGTGGCCTGCCCCCAATGGCTGCACCTCTGCTCTCCTGGCACCAAGTGAGTGGTGGCCACAGCACTAGGAAGGCTTTTCCTGGACACAGGTGCAGGTGGCCCTCTCTTGAGCCACATGAAGACAAAGTCACCCACCTGCTGTACCTCCCAGGCTTATAGTCCCCCAAATAAAAAGATATGGTTTCTACAGTGGGCATATGTTAGTCACATTAGAAAAGAAGTCACATTAGAAAAGAAGAAATCAGAGACATTAAAAAAAACAAAAACAAAAAATGGAGCTGGAGATGGAGATGGAGAAAGGGGGAATTTGGGGTGGAAAAGGGGGGGAAAGTCTGTCTCCCACACGCTGCATTGGAGGAGGGAAGCGAAGTAAAGAATAGGGGGATTGTGGTTCCCAGAATCTCTCCTGTGTACTTTGTCTAAAAAGTAAAGTTGACAGAAGCCCAGGTGGGGCAGGGAACTGCAAGCCATGATGGGGTCGCAGCCTGCAGGTCCGGGTGTGAGCAAAGGGGTCCCAGGTGGGAGCACCCCTCACCCAGCCCCAAATATCCCAGGAGAAAACTCGAGAACAGAGAACATGAACAACCCAGGGCAAGAGTACTGTAAATCCAGTTGTTGGGTGAGAGAGCAGGTAAGACTCTAATTTTATGGGGATCAGACTCCTCTAACACACCAGGTACATTCTAAACAAGACACTGAGCTCTACCAGCTGTAGCCTCTGCTTTTGGTGTACTCGACTCACTTCAGAGGTCCCTCAAGAAAAATGGGCAGGTACCTACTTCCCCAATTAAAAGGACACAACAAAGGGGCCACTCCCTCAACTGCCCGAAAGATGAATTCCATCTTCATCCTGAACTGCTACAGATGTTTTCAGGCCCCAGGGACAGCCTGGACAGCAAGGCGGGCAGTGAGCACAACTCTAACTTTATTTTAAAACCCAGTCTCTACTAGATACCCCACTAAATACATGGAGAGTTGAGAAATCAATCAGTCTAATGGAGGAAGGGAAGAGTGTTTCTATCAAGATTCTTCGTTTTTTATTTCTGGCTCCTTTCCATCCAAGATTCTACTATTTCTTTCTTTTTTTTCTTCCTTCCTTCCTTTCTTCCTTTCTTTCTTTCTATTATCTATGCATCTATCATCTTCTTATCTATCTATTGTCTATCATCTGCCAATTAATCATCTATTATCTATCTATCTATCTATCTATCTATCTATCTATCTATCTATCTGCTATCCCATGCCAATATTTGCTGAAACAGTAATATTTTGCATCAAAGAAATCATAGGTGGTGTCTACAATGACTCACAGGTTAGACTTGAAATTCTGAGTTTCACCCACTAGGTTCCTACAGCATCAGACAGGTCTGTTTCTATCACTTCCACAGACTTAGTCAACATCCAAAATTTGATGATGTGCTTTCCTTCAAAATGTGCATTCTGCAAAATGCCTACTTCTTTCTCTTTATTTGAATCACTCTATTAAATTTAGCATTTTTTATTTTTTAAAAAATGTAAATTATAGGAAAAAATAAAAGCTAAAAGAGAAAAGCATCCTATTCCTAACACCCAGAATTAAAACATTGTAAACTCTTTGGCATAATTATTTTCAGGGTTTTATACTTTATAACATCAAACAGAAAAAAAATCACTATATGGTTTTTACTTAAAAGGACATGTTCATTATAAAGAATGCAGAAAAGTACAAAAGCAAAGTTAACTGTCACTCAGCAATCACCATTATTAACATCAGGCAACCATCACTGCAGATAACTTTTTCTGCATTTCAGAAAGTTAGAAATACTTTAATAAAAATTGGATGATACAAAATATGGTAGTTTAATAAAAAGTACGTATTTACTTTTACCTGAATTTATCGGAAGAAAAACAAACAAATGAAACAGAAATAATTGTTGAAGTTCAAATAAATGGTTTTATTACCACAACAAGATTCCTATAAGGTTAATTAAAGTCATGAGGCATGACTACAGGGAACAACCAAAATGGCAGCATAGGTAAAAGCTGGAAAGCGTGGCTTTCCACTACTACATCAAAATTACGACTAAAATACAGGACAACCATCTTTCAAAACCACATGAAAGCTGGCTGAATAGAAGTCCTACAACTAGAGAATGCAAGAAAAAAGCACATTGACACTGTTAGGAGAGGTGTGGGTCCCAAACCCACATGTGACATATTTTTAATCATGAGGTTGTCTCTGTAGAGGCTGTCCATGAGAAGCAGGGGTCCTGGCCCCACACCAGATCACCAGCCCAGGGTTCCAAAGCCTGGAAGACTTCTCTTTGAGCTGTAAAACCCAGCAGGGATTGTGGATGAGGGACACAGAGGCTGTTGAAGCGTCCCATGTTCCTTTTAAAGGCTCCTCACATAAACTTACTCAGACTCCATCCCTTTGAGCTCCAGCACTGGGTGGTTTTGGGGGAACCTGACACATATGGGGAGGAACTGGATTATCTGGCATTGGGACAGGCATTTATGGGGGACAGCTTTCTTCCAGATGAGGTTGCTTGCTGGGTCATTGTTCCTGTGCTGGGACCTCCCCTGTCTCAGAGCTGACTGGCAGGGGCCATATAGAGTTTCCATCAGCCTGGCTTATACTTTTTGCTCCACTCTGGGGACTCTCTGAGACCCCACCCTATCCAGTGTGCAACCCCACCCAAGATGTTTGCAGCAGCTTTTCCATATGAATGGTCTGTCCTGCCTCAGGCTTCAGACTTTGCTAAAATCTCTCAAACAAGCTGCAACTGGTGATAGCATGTCCCAAACCTATCAGTTTAAGGCCCAAGACCTGGCACTAGCACCAGCCTGTCTTACTTCACAGCTGAGACTCGCCTAGGCACCTCCAAGCCCAATACAAATGGCAGACATCTGTAGCTTCTGTTAGGTGACCCCAGGCAGTAGCTAACTTTGGACCTCCTGGAAGGTTCTAGAACCAGTGCACCCAGTGAACAGTTTCAGACATACAAGATTACAACTTTTTACATCCACAAGTGACATGCTCAAAGGACAAACACAGTGAGCACCAAAGCCCCACTGAAGCAAGTCCTTATCCATAGGGTGTCTCCTGCACAGCAGCTCTTCCACTGTAGTTGCAACTGGTCTTCACACCCAGTTGGCCTGGGGATCAATTTCCCCAGTGATGCCAACAGCAGTCAAAGCTCAGCTGCAACAAAACTGCGCACACAGCTCACACAGGGGTGAACCTAGAATGCCCAGTTCAGGTGACTGGGGAGGCTGAGCCACTGGGCCCTACAGGACACCTACTTACACAAGGCCACTCTACCAACTCCAGGAGACATAGCAGCTCTAAATACATAGAAACAAACACAGGGAAGCAACAAAAATAATAAGACAAAGAAACACATCACAAATGAAAGAAAGCAAACTACTAGATACAGAGCTCAAAACAATGGTTATAAGGTTACCTAAAGATCTTCATGAGAGCTTAAAGTAACTTAGTGAAACTTTCAAGGATCTTAGTGAGAACGTCAAAGACATGAAAAAAATCAGTCAGAAATGAAGAATACACTAATAGAAATTAAGAATAATTTACAGGGGATCAACAGTAGAGTAGAGGATTCTGAGAATCAAATCAATGATTTGGAATTTGAGGAAGCAAAAAACACTCAATCAGAAGAGCAAAAGGAAAAGAATCCAAATATGAAGATAGTGTAAGGAGCCTCTGGGACAACTTCAAATGTGCTAACATTCACATCATTAAGGTGCTATAAGAAGAATAGAGAGAGCAAGATATTGACAACCTATTTGAAGAAATAATGACAGAAAACTTCCCCTATCAGGTGAAAGAAATAGACTTATAAGTCCAGGAAGCACAGAGAGTTCCAAAGAAGATAAACTCAAAGAGGCCCACATCAAGATACATCATAATTAAAATGCCGAGGGTTAAAGACAAAGAGAGAATCTTAAAAGCATCAAGAGAAAAGCAGTTAGTTACCTATAAGGAAGTGCCCATATGACTGTCAGCTGATTTCTCAACAGAAACTATGCAGGTCAGAACGGAGTGACAAGAAATATTCAAAGTGATGAATAGCAAGGACCTATAACCAACATTACTCTACCCAGCAAAGCTATCATGTAGAATTGAAGGTCAGATAAAGAGCTTCACAGACAAGAAAAAGCTAAATAAGTTCATCACCACCAAACCAGTATTACCTGAAATGTTGAAAGTTATCCTATCTAATAAAAGAGTAATATGCAAATTAACCCTCACTCTGTCACAAAAATGATGGCAGCCAGGGAGCTGTAGTGAGGCAGGAGACTTGAGTTGCCCATCAATGGAGGAAGCCAAGATTCCCACCTGCCCTGTGGGCCCTGAGCTCCACTCTAGGCAACAAAGTTTCAATTACAGAAGGTAAATAAACCCAAGATATCTGCTTCCAGCCAGTGGCGGCCATGGCCTCTGCTCAAGGAGGGGCTGGGAACCTGGGTTGCCAGGGGCAACCTAGGCTTTGAGCGGGACCAAGGCAACAAAGTTTCAATTATTGAAGTTAAATAAATACCAGATACTTGCTTCCTGCCCACAGCCATGGCCAGCCTGATAATGGCCCTCAGCCCCTCACCCAGGCTGGCCAGGCACCCCAGGATAGACCTCCACCCTGAAGGGGCTGTGGCCAGCCTAAAAACAGCCCTCAGCCCCTCACCAAGGCTGGCCACACTCCCATGGGGTGAGGGTCCCAACTGAGAGACTTAACCAGACTGCAAACAGTTCTCAGCCCCTCACCCAGGCTGGCCACACTCCTATGGGGTGAGGGTCCCAACTGGGGGACTTAACTGGACTGCGAACATCCATCAGCCCCTCACCCAGGCTGGCCAGGCACACCAGTGGCAAACTTCACCCTGAAGGGGGTGTGGCCAGCCTGAAAACAGCCCTCAGCCCCTCACCCAGGCTGACCAGGCACCCCAGCAGGACACCCTTCAGGGCAAACCAGCTGACACCCACCTGTGCACCAGGCCTCTGTCCTATATAATAAAAGGGTAATATGCAAATTGACCCTAACAGCAGAACAACTGGGAATGACTGGTCACTATGACACACACTGACCACCAGGGGGCAGATGCTCAATGCAGAAGGTGCTCCCTAGTGGTCAGTGTGCTCCCACAGGGGGAGCTCTGCTCAGCCACAAGCCAGGCAGATGGCTGCCAGCACAGCGGTGGTAGTGGAGCCTCTCCTGCCTCCTCAGCAGTGCTAAGGATGTCTGACTGCAGCTTAGGGCTGCTCCCTGCTGGCAAGTAGACATCCCTCGAGGGCTCCTGGACTGCCAGAGGGATGTCTGACTGCCAGCTTAGGCCTGATCCCCCAGAGAGTGGGCCTAAGCCAGCAGGTGGGCATCCCTCAAGGGGTCCCAGATTTTGAGAAGGCATAGGCCAAGCTGAGGGAACCCCCCCACCAAGTGCACAAATTTTTGTGCACCAGGCCTTGAGTTCTTTAATAAGAGGAAAAAGAAGAAGAAAGACAAAGATAAGAAATATGAATAAAATGGCAATAAATACATATCTATCAACAACTGAATCTAAAAAATCAAAGTAAGTGGACAAGAAATTTAATGAACAAAATAAACTGATGAATAAAATAGAATCAGAGGCATGGACACATGGAACAGACTGATGAATCTCAGGGGGGAGTGGGAGGAGAGTAACCAAAGATCTTACCTATGGATACAGGCAATAGGGTGGTGAAGGCCTGGGGAAAGGAAAGTATGGGAACTGGGTGGAAGAGGATAAATGAGGGTGGGGAGAGAGGGACATCTATAATATTCTCAACAATGAAGTTTTTTTAAATAAAGATAAAAAGAAAAGAAAATTGCATGACTACATTTATTTAAAAAAAGAGATTATGAAAAGCGTTATAGAATACACTGAGTGGCCAGATTATTATGACCACCACATCAGTACTTTGTTGGGCCAACTTTTGCCTTCAATACTGCAGCGATTCTTCTTGGCATTGACTCCACGAGATGTTGAAAGGTGATGCGAGGAATCTGACACCATGCCTGATGAATAGCACTGTCCAGTTCTGTGAGATTTGATGGTTGTGGAACCAGCTGCCTGATGGCTCTTTGAACTTCGTCCCACAAATGCTCAGTTGGATTGAGATCTGGTTATTGTGGGGCCACCTAAGCAAGGTAAAGTCTCCTTCATGTCCTTGAAACCACTCCTGCACAATATGAGCACCATAGCATGGCACATTGTCTTGTTGGAAGAAGCCACCTCTGTTGGGATACGCCATCAACATGATAGGATGAATTTAATCAGCAATGATACTTAGGTATGTTGTGCTATTCAGATGTTGTTCCACACGAATTAAAGGGCCCAACTCATGCCAGGAAAACATGCCCCAAACCATAACACTGCCTCCACCAGCTTGAAGGGTTGTACTCATGCATGTGGGGTGCATGCTTTCATGCAGTTTCCGCCAAATTCTCACTCTGCCATCTTCATGATGCAACTGGAAACATGATTCATTGGACCACATGACTTTTTTCTAATGCTCGACAGTCCAATCCTTGTGTGCCTGTGCAAATTGGAGATGTTTTATCTTGGTAACTGCAGACAGCAAAGGTGTTTGAACAGGTCTTCTGCTTCCATATGCCATATGATGCAGTGTACAGATAATTTGCCTAAACATCAGACGGTCATAGTAATTTGGCCACTCAGTGTATATATGATCATTATTTTCTTAAATTATATTAATTGGTCCTCCTACTCTCTATGAAGAGATTAGTATTTTCATACCTCCTCCTATTTTTTCTTTTACTTTAATAAGGTTAACAAATTTTCATTTTTTGATAGCCATACTCCCATAGCTGTTTAAAATTATATTTTTAAATGGATTCCATGATCACCATCAGTCCTTCTTAATTCCTGAATGCTTTACTTTCAATCATAATTTATTTGGCTGGATTCCCTCCCTGCCAAGTAGCACCCCATCTAAGGGCTAATGGGAGATGTGTTTATAGGTTCCTTTACACTTGAGAATGTCTGCCTAGTATTTAAACTTAAATAATACATGCCTGTGTGTAATATTCTTAGACAGCACTCTACTTCTTTCAGAACTCTGGAGACATTACATTATCGTCTTCAAGAATTAATGATTGCTATAGAGAAAGCCAGCCACTAGGATGATCTTCCTTGAAACTCCCCCACCTCGTCTACCCCTATGACCTTTCTTTATCCTGGAAGTTCAACAGCCTACCTAAGTTCACCAATGACTATGTATAATCACATTTTCCTGTAATACCCATGCTCTTTCTATCTGTAGAATTATTTTGTTTTCTGCAGTTCAGGGAAATTTTTTAGGACACCTTCAAGTATATATTCTTTATCCTTATTTGGGTTCTTGAGTTCAGGCAACACCTATTATCTATGTATAAAAGCCCAGTGACCAAACAGCGAAATGATGTCACTATAAACGACCAGTCACTATAATGCTCACTGACCACCAGGGGGCAGATGCTCAATGCAGGAGCTGAGCACTCCCACAGGGGGAGCGTTGCTCAGGAGCAGCCACTAGCAGGCCCAGGGTGAGGCTGAGTCTCTGCAACTATCAAAATCTGAGACAATCCAGACTAAGGCCTAACCCCACCAGCTGATGCAGGCCCTCTAAGGTGTGTTCTAAAAAGAGCATGGGGAGCTGGCATAGGTGGATGGCAAGAGGGAATATGACTGTGGACCCCCCAGGGAGGCTGTCCTGATGGCTGAGGATCCTGGAGTATGGCTGCCCTGAGCATTCCTGATGGTGTCACCAACCTGGTATCACACATCAAGGACAGTCACTGAGTGGCTTTGGGGTGCAGAGCTCTCCACCAAGTTCCTCCAGGACACAGAACACACCTTTACCCAAGACATTACCCCAAAATATTACCTCAGACTAATTTCCTCATCCAGCAGCCGCTCAGAGGATGAGTCCACAGGCTCTCAGCTGACCAGGATGAGCGGTCCTGCCATAGCAGGAACAGCCACTTGGCTAACTGGGATGAGCGGCCCTCCTGCAGTGGGTCAATCCCCACAGGCCACACCAGTGCACGAATCCATGCACTGGGCCTCTAGTATGTTCATATGGAAGCATCTCTGTCTCACTTTGATATCTGACAATTTCTCTCTCGTTGCTGAATCTCTTTGTCTGTTTTATCTACCTCATTGAGACTTTCCTCTATATTGATCATTTCAATTTCATCTATAGATTCTCTCTTAACACTTTCTAATTTATTTACAATAGGTGACAGTTTGATTTTCAGTTTAATGTTTTAGCTATACAATCTCTATCCCATTCTGTGTGTGTGTGTGTGTGTGTGTGTGTGTTTCTCTTATAACTTAATTAGAATTCATGTATTTATGCATCTGCCCTATGTCTGAAGTCCTAGTGAGGAATCGCCTTCTGTTGCCTGAGTGCCTTTTCTTCTAGGTTGGGTACTTCGTTTGGCTATAGAATGCTTGCATAGTTTCTGTATGGCTTCTGTTCATTTTCTTTTGTTTGAATAGTTCTGGACTTCATTTGCACCAATAATTGTGCTTCTCGACAATTTTTGTCACACATGGAACCAGTTTATTTGGGCTTTGAATTCCTTGCTGAGGCCTAATAATGTATTTCTGTCCACTTTTCTTCAGCCTGAGAGTCAGGGTCGGGGCGGGGGGGGGGCGTGTGGGGGGAAGGAGCTCAGTTAAGGCATGATGTACTCCTGGTTAGAGTAACGGGTCTCTGCTTTCCCATCCTAAGCTCGTTAAGCACTCTGTCCCAGGGTCACTCTGTATGCTTTGAGGATCTATTTTGTCCTGGGAGACATCCTGAGCTGGGAACCTCCCCCCTGATTTGGAATAGAGCCCTGACATCTCCAACCCCTATCAAAGGGGAGTAGCCTCACTGTCCACTACCCCTTATTCCACACACCCCTGCCACCTCCCCATGACTCCCAGACAGAAGAGGGAAAAGGGAAGCAAACCTGGTCACTTTGCATTTCTCCAGATTGGGAGTCTCCTTGAAAAAAAATCTCTACCTCCTATCTACCTCAAGAGGAGTGGATGTGCTGCCTTTCTCTACCCCATGACAGAATCTTTTCTTAACTATCAAAGTCAGCATTCATTTCCTTAACTATTACAGGGGAGATTCCTAGGTTCACTTCCATTTGCATGTTCCCCAATCCTGCTAACAGTTTTGGTAGCTTTGGTAGCTATTTGTTATTCATTGAGTGTGTGTCCTGTTCTAGACACCACACTGTCCTTATAGTCACCACCTCACCAAATTCTCCAAACTGTGCTTTAAGCAAAGTATTATTCATGTCCCTTTTTAATATGCATTAACTGAGGTCTAAAAAGTTTAAGTAATTTACCCAAAATCACCAGCTAGTACACACAGTGTGGACTGGTCACCAGTCAGCAGAGAGGTTTCAGGAATAACCTTTACCTCGATCTCACTGTGCCTACACTGGGATGGAAAGAGATTTTGCTTGACAGCCCAGCTTTTATGGGAGAAAAAGAACAACTTGTAGGCTGATTATGACCTATAATGACCCGAACTCCTTCCTGAGTGACAATAGATATCATGATTTCTTGACATTTCCTGTGTCACTTTTAAAAATGTCCTCTAGATGCAGAGCTGGTGGTAACCGGGTCATGGCCTCAGGCTGCGTGTGTTTCCTACTTCTCGAGCTTCAGCTGGAACTCAGAGCTCTAGAAGCTCAGCACTAGCACAGCTGTATCCGGAGAGCAGCCCAAGATTCCTCAGAGAAGGCAGAATCCAGAAGTCATGCCTGGTTTCCATCCCAGTGGCCCCAATCATCCAGACTTTTCCATGGCAGTAAGTCTGGGAAGAAATGGATGTGTACTTTCATGGGCTGCAGTATAACCAAAGGGCCCTTCTCATCGTGAAGACCCTACAGATTTTCATCTAAAACATTCATGGGACTCTTGGTCTCTGGCGTGGTTGATTTACTATTGAAACCTTTCAGGAGAATTAACCTTCCAGGAAGATATTCCACGCTCACCCATGGCTTTGCTTTCCTGGCACTCTGTCTTTTGTGGAGGGTAAAAATAAGTATTCCTCTCCACAACCATCTGAGCAGCCACAGGCCTTTATCATTTCTCAGTGCAGACCAGGAAAAAACATGCTGGTCTTAGTCGCGCGGGGGAGTGAACAGGAGAGGGCTTGCCCTCCCAGCTCAGCAGCCATTCTCCTCAGGCCCACACCAGCTAGCCGCCTTTCTAACTGAATCTCCTGCCATTGCTTCAGAGAAAGCAGGCTTCACAGCATAGCCCTGCCTCCTGAGAGATGTTCCCCAGGGCCCAAGGAGCCACAAAATTGGCTGCCAGCAGAGCCCAGACACGGGGCTCCCCAAGAATCCCCAGTTATTCAGGGTCCTCCCAACTTCTGCACACTCCAGGGCCATAGCACTAGCCTTAAGTCTTAAAGTCACTCTAAGATGCTACAAGGTGTGAGGTATTTTGAGTTCAGTACATTTAACCTTCTCAATAACCCTGCAAAATGGTGTTTTTCAGGCCCATTTTGCTGAGTAGAAAACTAAGGTTAAAAGGCCTGTTTTCAGCCACACAGTCAATAAAGGGCACAGTGAGATCTAATTGCTTCACAGATGTCCTCTCTCCCCGGTGGGGGTCCTAAACCATGTAGGGCAGAAGTGTGGCTTTCCCTTCTCTGAGTCTGTGCCGTGGACCCAGTGAGTGGTGTGAGATACACTTTCAACCCCCGCTCTGAGAAAGGTCAGGCTTGTGCACCCCTTTTACTTGCCCACAGGGTGAGATGTGCCAGGAGGCCTTCCTGTGACCACGGTTCTGCAAGCCAACCCTCCTTCTGGGTCCTGCCCAAGCCCACAGGACTAAGAGCAGGGTCCTTTCCTGTCAGGAAGTTTTTGTCCTGCTCCGTAGAGGGTTCCTCTATCCCCTGCAATCACCCTGGACTTCCAATCACCCGTTTACACCACTAAGCACTGTGCTGGTGCTAGAAAAGCTATGACTGAGGGTGCAGCACAGGAGCCCACACAGCACGATTGCAGAGAGCACGCACACATGTGCGCGCACGCAGAAGTTATCTATCAGCAGTCTGTGCTCAGAGCCATTGCATGGTACAGGGAAAGAAACCGAGAGGAGGGGGATAACAGCTGGGGTGGGTGCTAATCTGAGAAGGCTTCAAGGAGGAGGTGAAATTAGAGCTGAGCATGAGAAATTCCATCAGTTTCACATTGTGGTGAAAGATGAAATGAGAACCAGTAGAGCAAAGGTGCAGAGCTATGAAGATGCTTGAAGCTGCCTCTCTCGGTTAGAGATGAGGAAGAGAAGGGATGCCAGCCGGGGAAAGGTCAGGCGTGCACTCAGGGCTGCTCCACTTCTCAACATATTCTGTTTTTCCTCGTGCCATGCCCCACACCAGCCACCATGGAAGAGTTTGCTGGGCACCAGTGGGATGACTGCTTCAGGACTCCCATTCTCAGGAAACAACCCTTGATGGATGCAGCGGTCGGCCCCCAGGGTCGTAAGGGCACTCTGAGATGCTGCCCTGGGCAAGGATGATACCATCACCCCATCCCCAAGCTGGGCCAATCAGACTCTCTCCCCTGGGAGATTAAAAAGGACCTGGGGGAACTAGAGGAGAAACAAGATGGCGGCATAGGGTAGACACTGTATGTGCAGCTGTGAACAACGATTTCAGAAAAACCACGAAAAGAACACACGGACACCACTCGCACCCACAGGACGGCTGGCTGAGTGAAAATCCTACAACTAGAGAAGAGTCTGAGACTCAGAGGAGTGGCGGAAGCAAAGTACAGAGGTACGGAGGCGTGCGCACGGGCTCGGGGAAGGGCTGGTACCGGAGGTTGCGGTTCTTTTCCAAAACGGAGAGAGCCACAAGCTCCCAGCGGCTCTGAACTCCAGTTCCAGGCGAGTTTCTGAGGTCCCACAGACACCCAGAGAAGGGGAACTGACTGGCACCAGGAGGAAACCCAAAGCGGGTTTCTCTCAGCGTTGCTTACAGCAATTACGCGGGACACAGAGACCTGGTGTCTCTCAGCGCAGGG
>PVJC01013888.1:0-37283 GCA_004026665.1 Murina feae | reverse complement strand
AACAACAAATATATATCAACGAGTGAATCTAAGAATCAAGTGAATAAAAAATCTGATGAACAGAATAAACTGGTGAATAGAATAGAATCAGAGGCATAGAAAGGGAGTGGACTGACAATTTTTGGGGGTTAAGGGTGTTGGGGGTGCGTGAAGAGAATGGACAATAATTGTACACCTATGGATGAGGACAGTGGGGGGGGCAAGGACAGAGGTTGGGGTGGGAAATGGGAGGAGGGGAGCTATGGGGGAAAAAAGAGGAACAACTGTAATAATCTGAACAATAAAGATAAATTAAAAAAAACACAAAACAATAAGGCACAACCTGGCTGGTGTTGCTCAGTGGTTGAGCATTGACCTATGAACCTGGAGGTCATGGTTCAATTCCAGGTCTGAGACACTGGGGATCGAGCCTGCAACCTGCACATATGCCCTTGACTGGAATCAAACCCAGGACCCTTCAATCCGCAGGCTGATTCTCTATCTACTGAGCCAAACTGGCTAGGGCTACATGAGTGCATTTGAAGACAGTGGTAGAAGAGTTTCATTAGAGTAGAGTTAAGGTGTGTGTTGATGGTTGTTGGGCAATGAACTGTATTACAGCCTGATTATGGTGGCTCTTATTTGGGTGTTTTTAAATACCTATGAAGATGTTCCAAAGAATAAGAACTATGCAGGGTCTTAATGAATGAACAGAAACTTTCAAAGAGTTATCAGCTGAAATAAGATCCATCTCTCTTTCCATCTTTGGACTGAAAAAAGTAATTAGATACTCAGCTGATCTATTTAATTTGGGTTAACTTGAGAACCTTTCTATCAAGATATGAACTTGGTTCCATAATCTAAATTTAGGTTTCTCTTACACAAAACTGGACATGAAAAAATTAAACACTACTACTATTCACCACGCCCTCCACCAGACGTGATTGTGTGTGTGCAAACATATACATGTGCACTCAAAATATTTAACATTCAGAAGGCAATATAACATACACCTCCTATCTAATAAAAGAGTAATATGCAAATTAGGCATCACTCCGTCACAAAGATGGCCACCCCATGGCCACAAGATGGCCATCCCCATAGCCACAAGATGGCAGTGGCTCAGCCTTGCCACTGAAGTGGTCAGGCGTGTTAGCCAGGCAAGTGGCGTGGGAGGCGGGGAGCCCGAGGGGTGGAACAGCTGGTTAGAGGGGGCTGGGGGTCCCCTGCTCAGGCCAGAGGCCTTTGCCAGAGGCCTCAGACATGGGCAAGTGCAGAGCTGGTGATTGGAGGGGGCAGGATCAGAGCTGGTGATCAGAGGGGGCAGGGGCAGAGCAAGTGATCGGAGGGCTATGAGGGTACCCTACCCAGGCATAATGCCTGGGCCAGAGGCCTCAGACCTGTACAGGGCAAGGCCAGAGATCGCAGGGGCCTGGATTCCGCAGAGCCAGCGATCAGTGGGACATGGGCGGAGCCTGTGATCACAGGAGTCTGGTAGGGGTGGAGCTGGTAAAGCAGGGGTCTGGATGTGCCCTGCCCAGGCCTGCAGCCTTGGCCAGAGGCTGCCAGTGGGGCAAGGGCAGATCTGGCAATGGCAGGGGGCTGGATCAGAGCCAGTGATCGTAGAGACCTGGGACCTGTGAAACCAGCAATTGAAGGGGCTTAGGGGTCTTTTGCTCAGGCCTGCAACCTCGGCCAGAGGATATAGGCCTGGGCAGGGGTGGAGCTAGGATTGGAGGGGCAGGGGTGGAGTTGGTGATGGGAGTGAACTATAGAGGAAACACCTTTTCTTATTGCTCATTGGCAAGCTCCCTATATGCTATTAGTAATATTCTTAGTAACTTGGGTAACAAGAATCCCTAAAGGCGATCTAGGGTTTTTCTACCACACTCCTGGAGAAAACAAATGAAGGTCCACTGCTGGAGGGCTAAGAAATGTCATATCCTGCCCTAGCCAGTTTGGCTCAGTGCATAATGCCTCAGCCTGCTGACTGCAGGGTCTGGGTTCAATTCTGACCAAGGGCATGTACCTAGGTTGCAGGCTCCTCCCTAGCCGGGGCCCAGGTCAAGGCATATGCAGGAGGCAACCAATCAAAGTGTTCCTCTCACTTTGATGTTTCTCTCTGTTTTTCCCTTCTCTTCCACATTCTCTAAAAATCAGTGGAAACATATCCTCAGGTGAGGATAAACTAAAAGAAAGAAATGTCATATCTTATGAAAGACACATCTTGAATATGCCTAAAGAAAGTTGTTATTTTTTCATGGTGAAGGGACTGGAGTTCGTGTTGATGAAAACACCTTGGTGGCTGTGGTGACTGGCAGTGGCTGCAGCAGCAGCATGATGGGGCTGGTGGCTTCCCCTGATTAGCCTGGTCGCCTCCCACAAAGGGAGGCCAGACTGCGGCTTAGGCCCACTCTCCAAGGGGAGCAGGGAGTGGGCCTTAGCCATCAGTAGGACACCCCCTGAGGGCTCCTAATATGTGAGAAGGGGCAGACTGAGCTGAGGAATGATGCCCCCCCGCCGTGCACGAATTTCATGCACCGGGCCCCTAGTTTATATATAATACATGTACATGTATATATATTATAGCATTGCTTATTGAGTGATTTAAAATAAGGTGCAAATTCTTATCAAATCAATTCTAATAATTTTCAAATAATTTGCTGATAATCAGAAATGGTGATTATAATCTTTTGTTTGAAGTGACTGTCATCCAAAAAAATAATGCCCTAATTTGAACCTTGATTTTATGAAATTGTTTCCAAATTATTTCACTGAATAATGGGCCATTATGTCCTTAGTGTCCAGATGTTAGGTGGCAGAAAAAGGCAACTGGATGGCCCATCCGCAGCTTGGGGTTGGTACACACCTGGGTGTCACGGCTTTCCATGGGGCCTGGACCTGGAGATCCTGTGTCTGGGACTCTGTGGCACTGTTGCCTCCACTTTCTCACTGCTCACTGAAGGTGGACCTCAGAGCAGGAGGCGGGGAGGAGATGCATACACCTGCTTCCTCACATGTATAGCCAGTATGAGCCTCACCATCACTAGGCTTGTGTTTTAACGAAGTTATACAAAAAGTGACTGTAGCAGGGCCTCCATGTACTGAGCAAGAAGGGCTCTCACTTCTGCTTTGATTTCAATAGGAAGGATCTCTACTTGTAACTGACTTGAGAAGAACTCTACCAACTATAATAAGAGAGAACTCAGGCATTGACCGACCTCTAGTTTCTTAAGCCAAGAGTTGGCACAAATGTGCACAAAGGCAGTAGAGAGAGTGACTGTGTCCCAGGAGAAGAGAATGCAGGCTGGACAAGCTTTAGACTTTAAAAGGGGTCATTGCTTTTTTTTTTTTTCCAATTAGGAGACTATATTAGAAACTCAGCTGCCTATAAGTAAAATGGAATATGGTTTTATGTATAGAATATTTTGAAGTAACCCACCATCTTTATAAAATCCCAAATGAAATACAATTTGGGGGGAGATATTATTTTAAATAAATATTTGGATTAGGTGTACTCTTCTTGCTATAAATGTCAAGGTCAGATGCCCAGTCAGGTAAAGCCAGGTAAACAGCTTCCACCTCAGCATTCTATAACCATGAAGTCTATTACTATCTGGGCACACCAAATATTGTTAATTTCTGAGTTAGCTGACGAAGGATTATGGCAGAGAGGTTCGAGCCTTTACAGTGCACAGTAATCACCAAAGAAGGTTGTTAAAAATTCAGATCTTGGGTTCCACCCCCAAGACTCTGATTCAGCTGGAAGAACTCCAGAATCTTCATTTTTAGCAAATGCCTACAGCATTCTACTGCCCACGTGACTCTGCACTATATGTTAAGAAACACCAAATTAGGGCTTTGTTTCAGGAGAGCCTAACTGCAGATCTTTTGAATGAAAGAAGGAGAGTTTAAGAGTGCAGGGTCAAGGGCAGATAATGATGGTATTCTTGACATCTACATCAAGAAATGAAAACATCATTGAGTAGCTTCTCTTTTCCTAAGAGTTGCCCAAACATGCCAGAGTTCTCTAGAAGTTGTGGAAAACAGAAAGCTACTGAGGTTAGCCTCTTGCAAATTTATAGTGGATTAAGATGGAAATCATTATGACAGAAATAGCAGGCAGGGAGAGGGGTGAGTGGGGTTGTCATCCAGCCATTCTCTTTATCTCCAAAACTATTATCATTTATGAATGAAATGAACACACTGCCAATTCTGATTCTAGGTTATTAACCAAGTAGTTAAATTTAATAAAATCCCAGACTAATCCAGACAATTGGTGGCCAACAAGCAACTTTCTCATTAAGGTCTTACATTACATTTATTTTTATAACATGCAGATGGATTCAAAATCAATTATTGGGCTAGTGAATACTAAGCATGAGTCAGAAAAAATGAGCTAAATTTACATGTTGCAACATGGATGGGTCTCAAAAACAAAAGGCTGAATGAGAGAGGTAGGGTACTGATGAGATAGCAAAATACCATTTATATATCTAATAAACATACACAGAACACTGCTACCTATTTTTAAGGCTGAATACACAACTACATAAAAACACGAAAGGTGGGAAATGCGTTAAACAAACTGAAGCAAATTCTATGTTAAAGGAAGGAGAAGTGAGATTAGAGGTGGAAGATAAAACCACACCAAACCAGGAACTTGAAACAAGTCAGTCAATGAAGATTGTGTGTCTTAAGTTGAGAAGAATGATGGACTCAGCTGTGGGCCTCTGAGGGACAAATGAAAAACGTTAAATACTTGAGCCCTGTCATTATGGAACTGCAGTTCAGTGGGAGGTAGATGCACAAAATAAGAAAAGATATAATTAACTGTTAGGAGGTACCAGTGTGTACTATGGTAGCTCAGAGAACAGGAAAAAAAAAAAAAAGGGACAAAAAAATTATAGGACATTTTAAGGAAGACGGAAAGGAATAAAACAAATGTTCGCTGGTATCTGGATACATTCCACTTTGTGCTTATCTTTGGAAGTCCCTTAATTTCATAGTTTTCTCAAAGGTGAGCAAGAATTAACACTGGTCTAGACTCCTCCAGCCCTAACCCAGTTCCCAAAGACTGTTTTGTTTACTTTGTTCTTTTCCAAATGCAGAGAAGATATGTTAGGATTTTGCTTAGGACTTTCCATTTATTTATTCTTGTTCCTTTTCTTTTTTTTTTTTAATATATTTTTGATTTCAGACAGGAAGGGAGAGGGAGAGAGAGATAGAAACATCAATGGTGAGAGAGAATCATTGATTGGCTGACTCCTTCAAGTCTGGCACTGAAGTGGAGGCCAAAACCCAGGCATGTGCCCTGACTGGGAATAAAATGGTGACTTCCTGGTTCATAGTTGATGTTCAGCCATTGAGCCACCCTGGCTGAGCTATTCTTGTTCCTTTTCTCCCACTTTTTCTTATAGAGCTCAGGCTCTGTGAGGTCAGACGATATTTGAAAAACTTTTCCAATACTGAAGTATATTCTTCTACCTCACATTAGTTAAGATAACACTAACTGCTATGGTAGAGGTGCCCCCAATATCACAGGCTTAAAACTCAAATCTATATATATAAAAGCCTAAGTGACTGTTTGACTGTTCAACTGTTCGACCAGTAGCTATGAATGCACACTGATCACCAGGGGGCAGACGCTCAATGCACAGGCATGGAAACATAGAACAGACTGATGAATCTCAGAAGAAAGGGGGAAAGGGGAAAGGCAGGAAGAGATTAACCAAAGATCTTATATGCATATTAGAGGTCCGCACATGGATTCGTGCACTGGTGGAGTCCCTCAGCCTGGCCTGCAGGCAATGGGCTGAAACTGGCCCAGCACATGGATTCGTGCACCTGTAGGGTTCCTCAGCCTGCTCAGCCATTCACCAGACCTCTGACATCTCCCAAGGGGGGTGGTCCCGGATTTCGAGAGGGAGCAGGCCAGGCCGAGGGACCCCACCGGTGCCTGAATCCATGCACTGGGCCTCTAGTCACAGTATAATGATGGTTCTCCTGGGCTGTTGGCTCTCTTCCATGCTGTGACTCAGAAACTCAGTTTCCTTCCACCTTGACCCTGTGGCATGTTATGCACATGGCTCTCATGTGCCCTGGGAGTCTCTTCCATTCCAGCCAGCTGGAAGAGGAAGAGGAGAGGGAGGAGCATGCTTGGGAAGTTTTGATGGGCAGGATTGGAAGAAGTCGTACATCATTTGCTAGTCCCATTTCATTGGCTGGAACTCCGTCATATTGCCGACAGGAAGACTAGGAGAAGTAATATATCATTATGCTAGGTACATGGGAAGATGAGTCGGCCAAATGACTCCTATTCACCAATTTCTTTGCACCTCATTCAAAGGAAGTGTAGAAATAGGGGCTGATAAAGGTAGTAGAAAACAGACCTTTGACTGAACTGGATATAGCTGATGTATGTAATCAGAAGTTGGATAAAGAACCTTAGTGTATCCTTTTGAAGTCTTCCTCACCAACACCCATTGATTATAAAACATGGACATCTGCATCAACAGAACAATTGTGTGAGTTGGAATAGCTAGAAAGCCTTCACCCAAAAAATATTCTGGTATGTGGCCAAGAGGGACAGTGGTCAGCTTTCCACCTCTCCTCTTTCAACTGCCCATTATTATTTCTCTGAGCCAGTAGAATCTTCCGATCTTGATTACATTTTCTAGATTTTTATCCCTTACCTTGCCACACCTTTGAGACTTGCTTAGCCCTTTATGCCTTAGCTGATTTATTTTGGATTCTACTTCTTGACAGCCCATAATTTTTTGCCTAATTGTTTCAGCCCTATCTGTGCTTATGTGAATTTTCCTTCTATCTCGTTTGAGCCAGTTACCTACTAAATAGCTAAATTCTGGATGGTGGTATATTCCCATTAGTATTATTTTGTTGCTATCTTCAATGTGCTTATGATATATTAATAGTTGGGATTTCTATGTGAAATCCCCACAAAAGAGCTTAACATTTTATCCCGTATATATTTGCATATACATATAATCCCATATTTATGGGACATTGGCTCTAGTGTCCCTGCCACATGTTTACATATCAGTTCATCGTAATTGGTTACTACTCAAAATGCTCTGGAGGGAACTGAGGCAAGTTTTCAACTCAGGCCTAGAAAAGTCAGTGTGACTAAGTAAAAACTGTTCCTTAGAATCACCTGGTGTTTAAAATGTGTAATCGTCAGATAATCAATTTATGATCCAAATATTGCTAATATATCTTTTCCCTACATATTTACATGATCTGATCAATAATGGATTGTGCAGTAGTTTTGTTCCCTTTGATTTATAAAGGCCAGGCATTGACAGGCTACATAGCCTGTAGGTCAAATTTGGCCTGCTGCTTGTTTTGGTGAATAAAGATTTATTGGAACACAGTAAGGCTCATTCCTGCACATATTATCTCCGGCTGTTTTCATACTTCAGTGGCAGAGTTGAATAGTGTGGCAAAGACTACATGGCCCTCAAAGCCTCTAGTGGAGGAAGTGTGCTTACCCCCAGCTTCAGGAAAATGCTTGGAAAGCTTGTATATAATGCCTAACACAGAATAAATGAACATTAATGTGAGTTTTCTAGTCCAATCTTCCTTTGCTTATATTGTTTCTTCTACCGGGAATGCATTGACTTTCCGGTCATTTATTCATTTACCCACAAGCATTCACGATGTGGCAGGCACTGCTCTTGGTTCTGGGCCAGTAAAGATAACATGGAGTTTCTGTCCTCATGGAGGTCATTTTCTACTGGAATGGGGCAACAAAAGACAGGTAAACAAGTAGATATAGAACATCTGATAATTAGGGTCATGAAGAGAATAAAGCAGGGTACAGGGATTTCCCTGTTTAATTCCTGTTCATACTCCAAGGTCTTGCTCATGCCCAACTTCCTGCATGAGAACATCTGGGTCTCCACATTTGGTCTTTGCTTCTTTCCCTCCCTGTTAACTCACAGCACTTGTACTTTTAAGGCATTTGTGTCATTCTACTTGGAAATGGAGTTCTTTGTGGATATTTTTCCTCTCCAAGGTAGATTGTGAGCACAGAATAACAAAGGCAATGTAGCAACTTCTGTTTCTAAACAGAACTAACACAGTGCCTGAAATTTGCTGTGAAATCCATCACTCAATTGAAGCCAAGTCTTGGCTCTAATAATGGAGGTTTTCAGTACACAATAATTGGATGCATTCCTCCAGAGCCTGCATATTCCTGATTTGTGGCCATCTCTGTGGCTCATCACCGCTCACACATACAGAAGGGAATTTCCCAGGAGCTAAGATCCCTCAGGCATTAACTACACCTACAGGCCCATTTGGACCTTAAGATTGATCTTTTCTCTTGATGTAGAAATCAGATAAAAATCTTCTTAATTGGTTAGTCCCTAAATTTCCCTCAGCAAGGAGGAAAAAATCTAACCAAGCACCAAGTAAGAGGGAGAAAGGGAAGAAGTTGCACAAGTAGTTACCAAACAGATAATTAAATAAGAAATTCTTGGCTTTTTGTTGTTGTTCAACCAGACCCCCTCTCCCCCCTGCCCCCACCCCCTCCTTCCCCACAGAGTTCATGGACTGGTCTGTTGGAGGAAAACAGGTTACTTTGTTGGAAAAAAACTAGCGTTGGTTGGAGATGCATTAATCAGCGCCTAGGGATTGGTCAACTTCTCCCATGCGGGGGATGAATGGGGCTATTCATGAAAGGGCAACTGGGCAGGAAATGTGGGAGCTGTGGTGAACTGAGCCAGGCCAGCCCCAAAGAGTGGAAGGGAAATCTGTCATCAGAACAAATGAGCATCAGCTAGGTGAGGGTGAAGGCCAAAGGTGCTTGGAGAGGTGAGTGAGAAGGAAATGCAGAGTTGTGTCCTACCTGTTACCGATTTGTATGGTTCTTGGGGGCAAAGCCACAGACCGAGCTGAGCCACGGACCAAAAGGTCCTGTGTTATATACTCACCACTGAGCCCTCCATGGACAAGACCAGTCTCTGTGACTCTTGGCCTAGAAGAGACGAATTTTGTTATTGTCTCAATCTCTTCAGTACTATCACCAATGTTCCCCACTATTTCCCAGCACTGGGAAGAAAGAGCCAGCACTGAGGTCCTATAAAACCCAATATGCAATACAATTTTCTAGATGCTCTTAGCTTCCATCTCAGGACACCCAAGTTCTACTGAAATAGTCTGAAAACTTCTCTTGACTGTGGGAGTGCTTATGTGGCAGAAGCATGCCAGAGCAGCCAATGTGTTATGGGAACACGGATAAGGGTCTCTCCTCAGCCCATACTGTACGCCTTCCCTTTGAACTTGGTAAGGCTGCCTGGATGACCCACACTATTCTTACTGTGCTACACCCATATCCTGAACAAATAGTCAAGGGCTTTGTTCTCTTAGAATCCAGGCTGTGTTCTTGAGGAACAACCTATTTCTGGGACAAACTGGAAGCTCCTGGGACAGGAGCAGACAGGGGTAAATAGTGTAGTGAGTGGTCAGGCCATGAGCTTGCTTGTCTTGTGGGTTTATATCCCTGAGTGTTTAAAGTCCTTCCATTCGGATTGTACCTCCAGACACTCATGTTTGTGCATACTTATAAACTGAGGCTGATTCCATTCCTGGGGTCCTATGTCCACATTTCTAGTAAAGTCTAAGTTGTCCAGCTGAGCCAGTACAAAAAAAAAAGTGATCTTTGTCAGGTAAAGACAATCTATAGCCATCATTGGTGAATTTGTGGCTATCTATAATGACAAACACAGTGACATTTCCCCTGTGGTAAATATTAGAGCATTTGTATAATATCAATATTACTTACATATTAATGGCTGTCATTTATTGAGCACTTACTATGTGCCTGACACTATGCTGAGTACTTTAAAAACAATGTCAGATTTACAATCGCACTGTGAGGCAAGTACTAATATTACCCCCATTTTACAGATGAGGAAACTGAGGCTTAGGGTAAGTAACTTTCCCAGACTCAGAGCTAGCAAGAGACAGAACCTGCAAACCTAATTTCAGAACCCAAGCCCTTAGTCTCCATGTTTTAATTGCTCCAGTTCACACAGCTCAAAAGTGAAGGAATGCCCCTAAACCCAGGTGGCCTGACTCAAAGACCTCAGTCTTTTTCAGTGCACTATGCTTATATTTTTGTCTCTGTTTACTCATATTTTCACCAGATATGCTGAGTTGAGTGGGAGCTCTTGTTCTTCTTGGGGGCAGGGGAAGTCAGGAGACCTCCAAGCCGATGGCTCAGAGCTATGGACGCACCAGTGTAGACTAATTGTATGCACATAAGGGAGGATGAGACTTTGTGTTGTATCTCGTGGTAGAAATAGTCAGAGGCACTTCTTGAAATTCACATTTACTGTAAACAACTGTGGCAAGGAAATTGCAATCCTATCTATTCCAAACACTGCCAAGTCACATCGACCTTTTGAAGACTGTGCGTAACAATGAACTCAACTCTTGAGTAGAAAAAGTAAAATACAATCAATGGAGTGAGGTCATTGTCAATGGTGTATTTTTCTAAAATGATCAACTTCTTAACTTTAAGTATAATTTATGAACAGTTACAGGCTACCTCCCATAACTTTTCAAAATGTTGCTTGTTTCAGGCTGATATAGACCAGATGTATGAGAAAAGAATGTAACAGTAAGACACTCCTCATCTCTCTTTACACTGGATGTCAGAAAACACTCAGAGATGATTTCTAACTTGTGATAAAAGTTAGAAATAGTCAAGTGCAGTCTTACTTGAAACATCTTCTTCCATGTGATTTGCCAGCAGCTATGTTTTCTGTTGAGCTAACAAAGAGAAGGGGCTTACAACAACATATCTGGAATGAAGGAATATGAGATTCAAGTGATTTGCTTCCTAGTTTTCATTTAATATAAGCAAAATGAATCCATTTTCTGATGTAATAGTTTCCATTCCCAAAGAGATGACATATCATTCCATTTCCACAGCACTTTCCAGGAGTTTATTTAATTCATGTCTTGATTTGAATCTACAATTTTTGCAAAATAAATTACAAAGTAGACCCCGGAAAAGATGATGAGGTGGGATTCTTTAGATTCTGAATTCAGGCTCTTGATCTCCACCCGTCTCTATCTGTCCCATTTCATAAGCCTGCTGGAAGCGTGCTGAGGGCCTCGAGGTAACAGTGCATGTGGTAGTCATTAGTTCAGCACATGCTTTTGGCTGCCTTCCAGATATATGGTTGATTGTGCTTCCTGGCTTCTTTGGAATTCAGCGGGGGCATGTGAGCAGTTCTGGCCAATAGTTATGTTGGGAAGTGTGTGTATGTGTGTGCATGTGACTTCTCAGAGCATTGTACTGACAGTGTGCCACACTCCAGAGCTTCCTTCCCCTTGGCAATGGACCAGCCATGGGCTGTATATAGCTGTTCTGTTAGCCTGATTTCTAGAATGAGAGTGTTATGGAAATTCTGACACAATGGATTATGTAATGTTTCTGTTGGGTTGTTTTAAATCACTGAGATACAGGCATTGCTTGTTACTAGAACATAAGTTAGCCTATCATGAGGCCAATGCTACTCATTGGAATACTGCATGAAATAGTCAAACCCAAGAATCACCAAGACAGTCTTGAGGAATAATAAGGTGAGGAATAATAAGGTAGACTTTTCTTTCATATTAAGCTTTATTATAAACCCACAGTAATTAAAACAGGTCAGTATCACTAATATGATAAATCAAATGGCCAATGAAAGGAAAATGAGAGTTCAGAAGCAGATCCAATCATTTTGGGGGACTTTATATTTGACATAGTAGTATTGCAAATCACTAAGGAAAAATGGAATAGTCAAGAAGTGGTACTGGTGTTTCCTATGGAGAAAAAAAATGAATTTAGCTTCCTATCTCATACACAAAAATCAATTCCCAAATGTATTAAAGGCTTAGATGTGAAAGGTAGAAATTTAAAACTTCACTGGGAGCTTTGAGTTGTGAAAGAATTCTTAAAAGAGATGAAAAGATTGATAAATTAGATTATCAACTTATCAAAATTCTCCATAAAAAAAGTCAAAATACTCCATAAAAATGATAAGGCACACACAGCAATGCATATAATTTATAAAAATTACATTTCAGAAAATAAAAAATAACTGAATAATAATTTAGTTCACATGCAAAAGATCATAGTCATTTTATAGAAGAGGAAACACAAATGACAAATAGATATAAGAATAGACACATCATTAGTTGTCAGAGGATGCAAATTAAGCACACATGAAAACTCAAAAAGTAAAAGTCTGCCAATACTGAGTGCAAGTGAGGATGTGGATCTATGGGATCCTCATGTACTCCTTATAGGAGTGTAAGTTGGTACAGCTACTTTGGGAAGAGAGAGGGAGAGAGATATATAAACATCAATGATGAGAGAGAATCATTGATCAGCTGCCTCCTGCACGAGGGATTGAGCCCTCTACCCAGGCATGTGCCCTGACTGGGAATGGAACCGTGACCTCCTAGTTCACAGGTTGATGTGTAACCACTAAGCCACACTGGCTGGGCAAGAATATTTTCCTATTAATTTTTAGAGATAATGGAAGGGAGAGGGAGAGACACAGAGAGAGAAACATCAATGTGAGAGAGACACATGGATTGGTTGTGTCCCACATCATGTGCCCTGACCAGGGATATGGAGCCTGCAACTGAGGTACATGCCCTGGACTGGAATGAAACCTGGGACCCTTCAGTCCATGGCTGGTGCTCTATCCACTGAGCCAAACTGGCTAGGGCAAAACATTTTCATCATGCAAAAAAAAAAAAAAATCCCTGTATGCATTATCAGTTATTCTGTATCTCCTCTGCCCCCCCAACCCTAAGCAACCACTAATACACTCTCTGTCTCTATGGAGTTACCTATTCTAGGCTTTTCACATAAATGAAATTATACAATGTATGGTCTTTTTTTCACGGTGTTCTCTCACTTAGTATAATGTTTTCAATGCCTGACCTGTCATTTATGCAGGCAGTTATATTTTCTTCTTATGGCTTTCCCCTGGCTCCAATTTCCCAATCATTTCAGAACCCTGGTGCAATAACTGAAGAAACAGGTCAGCCCAGTCGGTGCTTTTGTGTTGCTACATGATGTCTCATTTGAAAGCAGGTCCTGCTTGTTCCAACTGACCCTTCCGGACCATGGAACAATGCCTTTGTTCCCCCGGATTCTGCCTGCAGTAGCACAGGCTTGATCTCCAGGGTCTTTCATTATTGATCGCATGGCATACTCAATCATTGCTTTCTCAATGCAGGCATCGTAGTGTTAGAAGTGCTTCTAGCTTCAGGCTGGACCAGAACTTCAGAATCTTCTATTGGAACAGCAATCTTATTAGTAAATTTACTTTCAGGGTCTGTGGGGTCTCCACTGGCCCACAGCACTTAGATCAGACAACTCTAGTCTACTCTAATCCACCTTCTCAACTTCGAGTTTTAGGGAGCAGGTATTGGAGTCTTTGCTCCTTCCCTCTCAGAAGCCTTGAGAAAAATCATTCAACTTGGTGTACATTCTCCTGGCACTACTCTACACTTCATAGGCCTGCCTTTGCTAGAACATTAGGAAAATATGTTATGCGCATTTCTAGAGCAATAAGTGCCTATCATATAAGGGAGACCCCTTGAAACTTTTCCTGGACTAAGGAAGACCCTTTCCAGGGTAGCTGGTTCTATCCAACTAGGCAAAGAAGGGGAGCATGCCATTGGTACCCATCACACAATGTAAGTGTTTCCATCTGATCATTTGTTTCATTAAAAAAAATATTTTCGTTGATTTCAGAGAGGAAGGGAGAGGGATAGAAAGAAACATAAATGATGAGGGAGAATCATTGATCAGTTGCCTCCTACATGCCCCCTATTGGGGATCCAGCCTGCAACCCAGGCATGTGCCCTGACAGGGAATCAAACTGTGACCTCCTGGTTCATAGGTTGACGCTCAACCACTGAGCCACAACATCTGAGCTCTTCATTTTTTTTAAAGATCTGTTACACTGGCTCAGTGCCCTTCCTAGTCTTCAGATATGTCTCCCTGAACGTCAGAGTTGTGTTTGTGCTTTGAGTGTGACAGTGTTGACTCAAAAGTGGGCTCATGCACATTCATTTTTCCTGCATCTCATTTACACTCTTGTGTTTCCTTTTCAAAAAGATGGATTGTCTTGCCTTTTCTTGAGGGAGAAGGACAAATTTGACATTCTCTATATTCCATCAAATTCACCGTGGAGGGCAAGTAATGTAAAAGTTTAAAGAAAATTTGCAAAGACCAAGTGTAGAGCAGTTTGAAAGAGATTCAGTCACCCTGAGTGCACCTACAGACGATGTTGCTGAGTTGCTGACTGTGATGAGCATGTCAGGCTGCTGGTTGCTATGATGAGCATGTCAAGCTGTTGGTTGCTCTCATGAGCATGTCAGGCTGCTTGCAGAAATTCGAGGTCGTGAACAGGGGGCTTTGTCTCCACTGATGTATACAAGCAGGAAGCATCACAAATTCAGCAGTTTTAAGCCTGGAGTCACTTGTATTAGAACCTTGTGATGGGTATTTGCAATTGGAGGTATGTTATACTCATTTTCTTGAATTTTTTCCTTCTAGGTCCCTGCACGCGGCATCTACTTTTATGATGATGAATCTTAGCCAATCTGTGAGAGCAAAGAGAAGACAGGTGAGTGAAATTGCAAAAAATTACTTACTTTTCTTTAGTAGGAAGGGAAGTAGACTCTCCACTTTTATGATTTATGGTTGTTTGTCATCAAGATTACTAGGCCCAGACCCACCTCTACTTACTGGTTAAGATTTAGAAAGAGCCCATGGACAAACGTAGCAGATTTTATGAGGCAGGACTTGCACAGTCAGACTCTGCCAGGCTCCCTGGGTGAGGGGAGCATGGAGCAGACAGGAAGTGGGGCGGGTCCTGTTTTGACCTCGCCTGAGCTCATCCTTCATGCCAAGTGCCGTGCCAAGCCCTCCCCCGTGTGGGAAAGAAAATGAAAAGCCGTATCTTTCCTTTTTTTTTTTTTAATATATTTTTCATTGATTTTTTACAGAGAGGAAGGGAGAGGGGCAGAGAGTCAGAAACATCGATGAGAGAGAAACATTGATCAGCTGCCTCCTGCATACCCCCTACTGGGGATGTGCCCGCAACCAAGGTACATGCCCTTGACCAGAATTGAACCTGAGACCCTTCAGTCCGCAGGCCTACACTCTATCCACTGAGCCAAACCAGTTAGGGCAAAAGCCGTATCTTTCTACTGACAATTTTTACTGGCTCATAATTGTGGCCACACTATTGCTACAAACCCAACAGAATCAGCAAACGATAAGTGCTGGCAAGGATGTGGAGAGAGGGGAACCCTTCTGCACTGCTGGTGGGAATGCAGACTGGTGCAGCCACTATGGAAGACAGTATGGAGTCTCCTCAAAAAAATAAAAATGGAACTCCCATTTGACCCTGTGATCCCACTTCTGGGAATATACCCCAAGAAACCAGAAACACAAATCAGAAAGGATATATGCACCCCTATGTTCACAGCAGCACAATTTACCATAGCAAAGATTTGGAAACAGCCTAAGTGCCCATCAGCAGATGAATGGATTAGAAAACTGTGGTACATCTACACATGGAATACTATGCTGCTGTAAAAAAGAAGGAATTCTTGCCATTTACAGCAGCATGGATGGAACTGGAGAGCATTATGCTAAGTGAAATAAGCGAGTCAATGAGAGGAAAATACCACATGATCTCACTTATTTATGGATAATAAAGACCACGATAAATTGATAAACATAAACAGATACAGAGGCAGAACAGCATTGAATGGACTGTCAACCTATAGCTGGAAGGCTGGGGAGGGTTGTGGGGGGAGTTAAGAGATCAATTGAAAGACTTGCATGCATGCATATGAGTATAATCAATGGATACAAGAAACTGGGGGATAGGAGAGGAGGGGGGAAGGTCGAGGGAAAAAAAATGGAGACCTATCTAACACTTGTTGAAATACTTTAAGCAATAAAACAAAATTTAAAAAAAGAAAATAGGAATAAAAATGACGACAATCCATGCGACTGTGGGAATGGACAGCCTCAGGCAAGTTCCTGCTCTTTTGTCTTAAAGGTAAGAAAGGAGGTTACCAAAAAAAATTACCATGAAAATGGCAAACAAGAGCAAACATGAGCCAGATGTGACCAGCGTTCTTCTGGAATTATATGCATCCCTCTTCTGAATTATTAAAGTGCGTTTCTCACACTGTATTTGTTGGGAAGGAAAAACTGTCCTGGTCTGCCAGTGAAGAACAAATGTTTATCGCTGTCTCCTAAGGAACGTACTCTTAACCACATGGTCGTGATTATTGCAAAATTTTACATATTTTTGGTCAAGATTTCCCACTTATTCAAGGAGAAAATGCAATTTATTAGAAAGAGGTATAGAATTTGAATTAACGCACCTCAGTTTTTACATACACACTGTGATGATGAACTCACTGTTCATGACACTGTTAACTTTTTTTCTGTTTGGCAAGAATTCACTTGCCAGTGGAAAGCAGGGATGCCCGGTGTTTTGGTGTTTCTTCCTATGCCCCCTTAAGCAAAACACATTAGTGATTCAGACTGATTTCTAACCGCACTATGAAGTTTGTTTTGTTGTCTCAGATGTCATATCTTTAGTCTTGACAAGACCAAGAGAAAGATTACATGATTGCTAGTGAAGTACCTGCTGAGAAAAGGAGGCTTGGAGAGGTTAAACCTGGGTCCAGGGGAACATGGGAGGGGTCAGAGCCAGGGACCAAGCTATCTTTCTGCCCTCATGGCCCAGCTCTTCCCCTGGGCCCTGCTGCCTCCTGAGAGCTTGCCCATGTTTCCTGATGTGGGAAGGAGGCGGAAGAATAAAGCAGATGTTTAGAAGGCAATGGAAATGACAGGTAGCTAGAAAGTCAGGGGCCACGGAATCTCTGAGACCTGGCCCTCAATAGACAGTAGACTTGGCTAAAGTTAATTAACTTCCCCAGTGAATTCACTTCCCTAAGCTCTGTATTTTTAAAACTGTGAAATGGGGAGAAGTAAAAAGGAATTCTACCTACCTAATATGGTCCTTATGAAGATTATGGGAAATAATGCAATATGAAGTGCTTAACACAGTGAATGCTAGTACTGACCGCTGTTAGAGCTAAGTCAGGAGAGAGGGCCCTTTTCCTCCTCCACAGTGACCTGGGCTTCTCTGTTGATATTTAGGCCTATTTGTCACTGCCTGTGGGCTAATGGTAGAACCACTTCCCTTTCCCTGGTTTCCTCTTGGTCCATCTATCAGGCTAATTATCATTTTTTTTAATGGCTCATCTTACTTACCTTGACTACACTTGTTTGAGACATTTAAATAACTTAAATCTTCACAAAAATATCTTGAGAACATTTTCATGGCTGCAACAATATTAAGATATTTAAGGCATTACAATACATGCGGAGCTGGGACCAGGGGAGATGTTTTTTGCATTTTCCATTACTGGAAATCTAATAACGTTGTTACACGAAATAATTTGGATTGTTTCAAGCACCAAATTACCAAGTGGGTATAATAATGTAAGGATGTATGTGACAAGGGCATTCTGTATAATTCAGCCTGCTCAGCACTATTGCTCTAAGAAGCTGCAATATTTTTTCTCTTATTAACAGACTGACCTCATATTTTTATGGGAAAATTGATAAACTTTCCTTCTCGGTATCCTCTTAAGATGCATATGAATTGTACTTTAAAGTGGGTAGCCAGTAAGCTCATTTCATTTCTCCCATCTGCGGCTCTTACCCAGCTCTTTAAAGAAATGCAGCATCAGCACCCCTCTCATCTCTTCCTTTCGCTTGCCTGAGATCTAAGCAAAATGTCCCCCAACCCCATGGGTGAGGTTGGGGTAGGGAGACATTAATGATCTCTGCTATTCTCTTTAATTTCAACCTGTTTTGCCTGCCCTGGAAGACATGGTAATTGGAAAGAGCAAACTAATAAAAGAACCCTGGACAACAGGAGGGGACCCATCCTGATCTTGGTTCTACCATTTGCTGTGTGACGTGGAATAAATCCTTTCCCCTATCTGGGTATCATTTTCCTCATCTGTAAAAGGAGAAGCTTTTACAAGGGACTATCACATAACACAGGTGTGAGCAATGGCAGAAAGGTGACTTTAATGTTTCAGAGTCAAGTGAATCTGTATCATTCACCCTTTTCTCCTGTTTACCTTTACAAATAGGGACATTGTTTGATTCAGGCCTTGATAATTGCAAGGAGTAGAAATGTACCAGCTCAGTCCAGATGTAAAGGGAGGTTGTTGAAGGACTACGGGGACTAACGTGAAGGCATCCAAGACAGGAAATGAAGTTCTGTCAGGCCACAGGGAACTGAGGAAACCCAGGAACTGAGCTGGCCAGTCCAGTCTCAAGGGGCTCAAGGTTTCTCGGTGCTGCTTCATTTGGGCATTTGACTCCTTCTGCAGCTAGTTTCTTCTACTTAATTTTGGATCTTCTGCTTCCTTATAATTCTGAGCTATCTTGGCACAATGCTGACTCATCTTTATGAGCTTTAATAATAGTTTGTATGTTTTCCATGATCCAATTTCCAGACCCTTAGAGACCCCTTTCTTCCACCACCTGAAGAAGAAAGGGCTCAGTTTGGTTCAGGCATCCATCCCTGGTGTAATCTGTGGTGGCCAGGGGTCAGAGGGAGCTCAGAGATACTCCTGTTGTGGGCTGGGGACAGGGCAGTTTCTTTAAAAGGGAATGAAGGCAGTGGGACATGGATGGGCGTGTTCACCAGAGATTTAAGGACAATCCGATGTAGGGGCTCTGCCGCTTTAGCTAGACTTTTGTATTATTTATCAAAATCCATTGGCGAGATCAGAGTGGCAGAGAGGAGTGAGCCTTCTAGTCAGGTAGGCGCTCAGCAATACTCACTGAAGCCCCTCACAGAGAGATGACATCCACATACTCAGTAATCTGTGTAGAATGCCTAGTGTGGGGCCTGCCACAGACTGTGTGCTCCATAACTGGTTGCTCCCTCCTCTCAAGGAATTTCAATCATGTTGCGGAGACAAAGCAACCACCTGTCCAGTAAAATACAGGAAAAATGAGGAGGATCATTGGCTTTCAAAAAAGAGACAACTTGGGGGTGGGGGTGGGTCTAGGATTGTTGAGCCTTGAGTAGAGGATAGAATTCAGAGAGACTATGGAGGGGCAGGGGTTCGGGCGAGGGGGATGAGGAATGCCTGCGATTTCAGGAATATAACAAGGCACAGAGGCCAGATGCTGAGGCTTCTGGAGTAGAGAGGAGACCACTTCTGGTTGGAGGAGAGGGTTTGCCAAATGAATAGCAAAAGCTCAACCTTTTGGGAACCTACCCAGGGACAACAGGTCAGTTGGGCAGAAGGTAACGCTCAGGCAGACTCTAAGGCATTGGTCGGGCATCTTGGGCTCAGAGGTGCTGTCAACAGCCCAGCCTGCCACAAACTCCAGCTCTTTATGAAATGTTGTTTAGATGATTTAGAGGCTGTTGGTCATACAGCCCAATTCTGATACAAGGTGGGTGGCAGGGACCGTTGAGGCCATCTCAGAAGCTGGCCATCATACCCTGAACCTTTAAGCAAGACAGAACTTCTCTGAGCCTCACATTCCTCTCTATTACATGGAAAGTGCTGGCTAGAGGCGCTGACTTCATGGGGTGTTACTGAGGATCTAGTGAGGTGATAGATGAGAAGGCCCTTTATAAACTGTGAAATATATTCTGTGTCACTGATCGGGAGGTGAGGAGTGAACGTCAGAGGCATCCCAGAATTCCAGTTCAATCAAGGGAGAGACACAGGCTATTTTAGGCCACAACACTCGTCCTCTCCACACAGACACTCTAAGCTGCTTCTAGGGCAGATTAAGATCATGTAGAGTTTGTGGTTAGCGTGTTTAAATTTTTTTTTTTGACATAACACATTTTATGTTTCTAAGGAAAATGTCAAGCCTCATTGCAAAGTTTGAAAAGCTTGAGGACACCAACTTGTTCTCACCATACAATTTGTTAATGAGTCAATTGTTCATGTATTAAACACATATGGATTCAATTTTAATGAAATGATGCAGAACTTGGAAAGAAATATTATAGTTTTAGCTGCACTGAATGTAAGGACATTGAATCTTGTGACCTAATAAAAAATGCCGTGTGTCCTGAGCTGACCCTTGTTTGGTTCGGCATCAGCGTTTGTCCACAGGTAAAATATTTTTGCTCACAAACTGACGGGGGCCATTTCTCCTTTGCATCAGTGGAGCCTATCTCTTGATAGGTGTTGTTGTGCAGATAGAATTGAGGTGAGAATGTGATCTGAGAGTATAGCGTTTGAGGTTGGGTAAGCCTCTGGCTCCCAAAACAACCACTCATAGTCGTGGCATATCTTCTAGTGCACACTCTTTAACTTACTTCTCTGGCCTTACTGTATTTTTTTAAAATACATATATTTTTTTTATTGATTTCAGAGAGGAAAGGAGAGGGAGAGAGAAATAGAAACATCAACGATGAGAGAGAATCACTGATCAGCTACCTCCTGTATGCCCCCCACTGGGGACTGAGCCTGCAACCTGAGAATCGAACCCGGACCTTCCCAGTTCAGTGATCAATACTCAACCACTGAGCAACACTGGCTGGGCTACACTGTCTCATTTTATAACTACGGTGTGTAAGGTGACTTTAGTCACTGCCTGCTTCCATATGACTTTTATGATCTCTACTTTTAATGTTCCCAAAGTTACAGTTTTTAACATTTTATTATATAGCATACATAATATATCTGGCACATTTTATATAGTCAGTGCTATTATAGTACTCTCATTTTCCCTTCTGAAAATGATGGGGCTAGATGCGCTGCTCTCCAAGATCCCTCTTAATGTATCCTCTGATCCTGATACCTGCTTAACAAAACGTCTGGGAATGAAGCCTGTACCAGATGAAGTCAGGTTGGCAGAGAGTTGGAGAGTGACCCATTTAAAACTGCCTCCTGGAAACTGAAGATCATTAAACACAGACGTTCTTGGTGATGCTGAGATTGGTGGGGAGTTTGCAGTGGAGGGAGGGGAGCTGACAACAGGAAGCAGCTAGTCCCATCGAGGAAGGACTGGCAGCCCCTCGAGGCAGGACTCAGCGTAAGATGCAGGGAGCCTGAACCATGACAGGCAGGTGGAGCCAGGGAGTGTGCAGGAGGCAGCTGATCGATGTTTCTATCTCATTGATGTTTCTGACTCTCTATCCCTCTCTCTTCCTCTCTATGAAAAATCAATAAAATGTATTTTAAAAAAAGAAAGAAAAAGAAGCCCTTCTTCAGATATGCTGCCTGCACCTCCCCCAAAGGGGTCAATGCACTTGAATGTCACACCTCTTTAAAGACCCTCAGAGTCAGACTGTAGGTGCAAGGCTTGGCCCAGCTCCTCTGTCCTTCCTCTACATCACACTGACACAGCTTCTTGGCTTTTGTTTCCTTCTTTCTCTTTTTTCTGTTCCAGAGCTCCTCACAGGAGCTGGTTGGCAGGAAGCTCAGGGCCCTGCTGCGAAGGCAAGTCTAACAAGCTTGTGCTGATTGATTAAACAGGACAGGCGAGGGGTGATGCCAGCATGAAAATTCCTCCCTGTGATTGTCCTAAGGGTTGGGCTTGCTAATGAATGGGGTCTGATTACGGCCAAGCCTCTCAAGTACCTCCTGTTGCCCCAATCTGGGGACTCTTCTGCTTCGAGTGCATCTTGAAAAGAGGCACAGAGTTCTCGGCAGGACCTGGTGTGGAGGGGCCGCGATATTTTTAGCTCACTTGTTGCTCTCAAACCTCATCTACCCTGTTTGGAGGTGGAAGGTGATTCTACCTGCAACCAAAGCCACCTGCTTCATAAATCCTGAACATTTAGGCCTGGGTGTTCCAAACTGGAATCAAGCCAGAAATCTCTGAGAGTCCATTGGGAAGCCTCAAGGGTGTACTTACTTCTGGCAAGGTCATCTCTTCATTTCCAGTGCTTGTCACTACAAGTGAGGTTGACCTGTAGTTCTAATCCATCTTATTTAGAGAAATACTCGGTGATGTAACAGACAAACAAACCCAAAGATATTAGTGTCTTCATGATAAAGGTTCTTTTCTCACTGATGTAGCATGCGCTGTCAGTGATTCTACCCAGCAGGCCAAGCTCCTCCACCAAGTGACTCAGAGACCCAGGCTCCTTCCATCTTGTGGCTTACATCCTCTGTGCCTTAAAGGTCTTTGCTCTAGGCTGCTGAGGATTACAAAATTCATTATTTGAAGGTAATTCTTGCACCATGATACTAAATGATAGAGAATTCAGGAAACTGACAGCTAGCCCATATTCTACCTTCCACCAACACTCCTACTACGGATGGCACATGTTTTTGGTGGTCAGCTATCCATCTCTGTCATGCTCCTTCAAATAGTTCTCAGAAATTTCACATCATAGATCTTGGAAATTTCATTCTCTTCTTTGTTTGAATTTTTATATAATGAATAATAAAATTGGCAGCTAGCTAGAATAAAAAGTGTCAAACACATTTAAAAAATATTTTTATTAATTTCAGAGGGGAAAAGAGAAGGAGAGTGGGATAGAAACATCAATGATGAGAGAGAATTGTTGATTAGCTGCTATTTACATGCCTGCTACTGGGGATTGAGACCACAAACTGGGCATGTGCCTTTCTGGTTCATAGGTTGATGCTCAACCATTGAGCAATACCGGCCCAGATGGCAAAATTTTTAAATGAGACTTGTAATTGAAACCTGGTTCCAACATTTAATAATAGTGTAAATTTTGGGCAATTCACCTAAAATTTCTGAGCTTCAATTTCCAGATTTGCAAAATAAAGCTAATAATATCCTTTATAAGTTTAATGAGTGACGATGACATATATAAAGGACTAGGCATATAGTAAGTGCTTATTAAATGATAGATTTTATTTTGATTTTAATAATATCATTGTCAATAGATTTGTCAGTTAACATATTACTGTCAAACACAAAATTTCCTCAAGATAGAGATATATTTTTTCTGTAACGTAAATTCGTTTCTACTTATTCATAGATGGTTAGAGTTAGAAGTTCCTTTGAAATCATTCTATTTCATTTCTGGGGACATCAAATGACTTATTCATGGTCACAGAGGTTATTAGTGGCATAGATAACACTAAATCTCATGTCCTTTTACTTGTAGTTCAGTGTACTATATAACTCTTCTTATTAAATTTCTGAAAATTGAGCATACTAGAACTGTGGCTTCTAAGTAGGAACTTTTAAATGACCCACAAGTCTAGTTTAGTTGGTATGATTTCTAGACTAGCTGTCATTTTCCTGAATTCTCTGTCATTTAGTATCATGGTGTAAGAATTACCTTCAAATAATGAATTTTGTTGTTGCCAGAGAGGTTAATACTACCCAGTCATTAAAATGTGACTTTCAGTACGTTTTCTCCTGAATAAAGTAGTGCTTTAAAGAACATGCTATTTTAGAATCTCTAAATGCCACATTTTAAACGAATATTTTTCTCCCTTTCTAAACCATTGAGCCTCTTTTTTTCAATGATTTTCTATCAAGAACATACTATCTCTCTGGTGTGTGTGTGTGTGTGTGTATTGTGTTCTCACTCATTAAATATCTAATAGAAGAGTCATATTGAAATTGACCATTTCTTCGGGACACCTAAGCCACGCCCACCAGCCAATCAGAGTGGCTGTATGCAAATTAACCCAGCCAAGATGGAGGCCGGCAGTCACGGAGCTAGAGTAAACAGCAGGCTTCCATTGCACCAGGAGGAAACTGTCTGCCTAGACCGGCTGGGCCTCTCTCTGATCACAGCAACATAGTTGCAACATTGTTTCAATTATAGAAGCCACAGAGCTGAAGCAGATAGGAGGCTTCCATTGCACCAGAGATGGAGGAAACTGCCTGCCTAGGCTGGCTGAGCCTCTCTGCTCATGGCAACATTTTTTCAATTATAGAAGCCATGGAGCTGAAGCCAATAGGAGGCTTCATTACCTGCCTAGGCCTCGGCTTAAAGCAACAGTTTCAATTATAGAAGATAAATAAATCCCAGAAACCTGCTTCCAGCCAGCCTTGCTGGGACATTGGGTCAATGGGAGCTGTGGACAGCCTGTAAGCCTGAAAATGCTCCTCAGCCCCTCACCCAGGCTGCTCAGGCACCCCAGTAGGGACCCAAACTCTGAAGGGACTGTGGGCAGCCTGAAAACAGCCCTCAGACCTTCACCCAGGCTGGCCACACCCCAATGGGGTGAGGGTCCACACTGGGGGGCTTGGCCAGCCTGAAAACAGCCATCAGCCTGTCACCTAGGCTGGCCAGGCATGCCAGCAGGTGGACATCCCCTGAGGTGTCCCAGGCTGTGAGAGGGAACAGGCCAGGCTGAGGGACACCCCGAGTGCACAAATTTTTGTGCACTGGGCCCCTAGCATTATAATATTTTTTTAATGAAAAACCCAAACAACTCAGTGAAATTGTTTGAAGAGCACTGAATTTCTGACAAACATTACTAACAAACTATAAACCTCCAGCTGTGACCACATGGTCAGGTGTTAAATATCAATAGAAGGAACGAGTAGTCATTGGCAGCCATTGTCCCGGACGACCTGGATCTAGCACTATTTTTTCTTCTCTAAGGTGGTCTTTGTAAACCTCAGAAGAGAAGACTTTATAGTCAGGAAATATAATCTCACTAGGAGGTCTTTTGCATGACTAGGTGAGGCTCACCACCTCATCAGACTTCACTAGGTCAAACACTGTAGGATGTGGGAAGATACAAAGGATTCTTAGCATTAGAGGCCTGGAGGGTCATAAAATCAGAGACTGGACCTGTCTTGGAAGGATTAATTCCTCTATACCACATTTCCCAATGTTGGTTTAGGCTTAGGTCTTTGAATGGAGCATATCCCGTTAATGTTTCCTTTTCTATTTCTGTCTCATCCCTGTTTTCATGCATCCCCTCCTTTAAAATTCATCAAACTGGATCTCTCCACTCTCAGCTTCAACAAAGGACTTCTCTCTCCCATCTTATCCTCGGAAGCAAAGGTGGGGTGCTTGGTCCCTCCATTTCTTGTTAATTAAAAAGCTTTGTTCTATGATCAGATGGTAATGGAAGTGCTCCTTGGATTAGCTGCAGTAGATTGATTGGACAGAGTGTGTTCTGGTCCCAGTAACCACAGCCCATCCTCATTGTTCACTCAAGAAGCAAGCACATTTGACCAAAGCGAGAGTTCTAAAAGACAACATAATCTAATATCACACGAAGAATGGAGAGTCCTAGAATTAACATGGAGTTCACTTCACCTGTTTTAAAATATTCAGCCCTTGCATGATTATGTTAAGGACAATCTGACTTTTTCCTAGGCCTACCTGGCCTTACAGGGTGTCCTACCCTACTTTCTGTAAATGTCGGGCATACTCAGATTTCTATCCAGAAAGTGATGCACTAGTCCCTGTTTTCTTCTATTCAAATACACCTAATGTCCTTAAATATGAGGATCTGTATCCCTCTGGAAAGATGGCTCCAGAAATCATCTGAGTTTAGGCTACTTCCAGAACCTTTCACTGGTTAGCTCAATCTGGGTCTTCTGTCCAATTTTGGGTGTTGAGGGGCTAACCCACCCCAAACATAGGGATCATTCTCTATGAATGGGGGAAGAGGATGTTTCTCATAGGAAGGGACGCTGTGCAGCTTATAAATTTCCACATGTCTACTCCAGGAGGCATGGTATTCTAATGAGAAACAATAAACAATAACAGACAGTGTGTAATTAAATACTAAATGCTGAACCCAGGAGGGCAGTGTGCAAAGAGTTCCTGAATAGAGGGAAATCAGAGATGAGGATAATGAGAGCACATTTCATATAAAGGTGTCCTTTGACCTAGATTTAGAGAAAGCTATCAGGCAGATAATAGCTAATAAAAGAAAGAAAGACACAGCCAGGAAAACGGAGGGAATTCATCTCAAAGCATGGCTCATCCAACACAAAGGATGGTATGACACTCAATATGCTACCTTAGCAGCTCATGTTTCCGCAGATTTACCAACGAGGTTTTACTTCTTGGGATTCCCTTGGCTTCCGCCCAAGACTCCATCAAAGCACTGTTTACATCTGGGGAACCTGATGCCTATGAAATGGTGGGGGTTTTGGTGACTGGAGGTGAAGGGAGAAGAGAGACTTCATGACCAGCCTTCTTCATCCGCTAAGGAGGGAACCACTCAGGAGCCATGGCGACCCCTTTCTCCTCCAGCCCCTTCCTCACCTGCTGGTAGATGCCTGAAATTGCATCAAGGACATAAGGCTTATGAAATGGCTGATGTGACTATTCCTGGATTGAGGGGCTGTGGGACAACTCTCATTCTTTCTGATGTTCGTGAATGAGATCAGATCTTGGAGGGTCAGCGTGATAAGGTTAGTAAAGGACTAGAATGAAGCAAATATTCCTGGGGATGAAAGAGAGTGGAAGAATGAGTTCAGAAAGAGGAACAAGCCTGAGTCAGGGACAAAATACCTAGGTACTTTACATGCTAATGAGGCAGTGGTGTGGGGAGGACTGGGTGCCTGACAAATCCATGTCCTCCTGTGTTGTAACATGATAGAAACTCATAACATATTCTGGAAAGCAATGTAAATACTTATTTGTAGGTACATCTCATTTTATGTGCTGTGTGTTTCTCTGTGTATGTTGTTATCACAATTATCTCAAGAATTGTGTGATCTTTGGTTCTCAGAATCATGTGATGCTTGGGGAAGAATGTCACAGTGGATGGGTGTGTTCTCAATCTAGTTTACAACACATAGCTCAGCCAGTGAGCTACAGAGTGGGGATGGGGATGGGGAGCAGCTATGCTCTCTAGCTTGCTTTGGGCATAATCATGAGAAAGGCTTTGCAGGGGGCCCTTTGCAGCTTGCTCTGAGCTATACTGCCATGTTTATTTTGGAGCAATGGAGACTCAGAACCCAGCATGGCACTTGCACGACAATTAATTTTTAAAGGGATTACAAATATGTAACTCCTTCAGTAAGAAGTCAAAGCTCTTCTACCAAGCACCCTCCGACACTCTGAAAGAAGCTAGATTACATTTTAATGCAATTTGCATTTGTGATTTCATTGTTATTAAATCATCATAATTTTTTTTTTGGCATGTAAGACATGCTCCCAACAGTTGTCTGTTCCAAAGCCATGCTAGGATATCTGTCACAGGTACCTGAGGATGGCGGTGGGGGCATGGGAAGCGTGGGGTGCTTCTCATTGAGGATGGCTGGGAGTTAATATCCCTTCTCACTTCCTGAGGCATTAACTCCCAGGTATCCTTTTTTATTATGCATCATCTTCTAATACCACAAACAGAAACTCTGGTAAAGTAGAAGCAAAAAATACAAGACAGAATGATGGAAAGAGGTATATTTTGAAAAATTTTTAGTGGTGTAGAGTATGGACCTCAGATTTAGACATGACTGGTGGGTTCAACTCCAAGATCAATAATTTACTGCTAATCTTGGGCAATTTATTTAACTTTTCTAAGTCAGAGCTTCCTTATTTATAAAGTAGGCATAGTACTTTCTTCTCATGGGTCTGTTATAAAACTGAAAGACACTGCAGGTAAAGTACCAGGTAGTAGTGCTCACTAAGTGTTAGTCCCTCCTTTACTTAAAGTAGAGGCAGGAATATTCCAGCTTGTGAAAGAGGTGCATTTATTTTATTTGGGGGGAGTGATATATCAATCAGAGTAGGCCAGATGATGCTGCAGTAACCAACGGTCTCCAAATTTCAGTGATTTACAAAAACAAAAGTTTATTTTTTGTTTGTGCTGCAGGTTCACTGTGGGTCAATCACATGATTCTTGCTCTTCACTGTGAGAACAGGAGGATGGAGCCCTCTCTATCTGGAATGTACTAATCATGATGGCAGAGGGGAAAAGCTGATGATCATGAGCTGACTCTTTTACCTCACGAGACACATAGCACTTTGCCCACATTTTATTGGCCAAATCAAGTCACGTGGCTAAACTTGATATTGATGGGGAAGAGATGTAGAATTCTTTATCCATTTGCATCTGGTGGGGCTGACTTGTTGAGAGCATAAAACTGAGGTCTGAATCAGGATCGGGCATGACAAAGCCCTAATAAAGCAAAATCTTATGGAAGGCCCAGTAACACACATTTTTTGTTACTTCCCATAGGTAATCCTGGTGTGCACAATCAAGTTAATAGAAGCTGTGCTAACAGGTTAAGATTGACCTAAGAACCAAGAGAATTAGTAAGCTGGTAAGCTTTGGAGGGAATTGTTAAAAATAGATAACTGCTCCCCCTCGCCCACCTAATTCTTACAAGTCTCTATTTTTATTTTTTGTTTTCACTGTTACACTTTTATTGAATTGTTCCATGGCCTCCTTATTTATAATTTAGGAAGCAGGTGCACTGAATACTTTATGTCTCCAATACTTTATGAAGTTTGTGTTAATTGCATTTTCTTCTGCATCCCCCCACTTTGTCACCCACATGAGCATGATCATTGGGAACTTTATTTACTCAAAGGGAAAAGTGACAGAAAACTTAAAGAAGGAATTTACAGTGTGTATTTAGCAGGAATAAAAACCTTGAGGCAAAGCGAAACTCTGGCTTTGCCCGTTGGTAAAGAGGATTTTGGGGGTATAGGTCCAGGAGTTTCCAATTCCTAAAAACATACCTGGCTTGAATGCCAGAGAAAGGTAAATCATACAGTGAGTGAGTGAGTGATTGTGCCTTGAAAATCAGCAGAGAAATGGAATGGATATATGGAGGGGGTAGGATGTGGAGAGAAGTGTTTATTTATTTATTTATCCTCACCTGGGGATACCTTTCCACATTTTTTAAACTGATTTTTTAGTTTCACAGGAGGAAGGATGATTCTTTCACTGTGTCAGGAAAGAGGAAAGAGCATCAGGGCAGATGTGCAGGTGGCTAGTAGATTACGTGGAGGGAAGATGCAGGTGTGCCTGCCCGCTTCAGGTCTCTAAACAGTTCCTGGGTGATGTCAGTGCTGGGGTGTGGTTTTTGATTAGGGGGTGTGCGCTGGAGATTTAAAGATGGAGAAAAGATGTAAATAGCTCCAGGGAATGCTAAAGGGAAATCGCTAGGGACTTTTAGTAGGATTGCTGGGCAGTGGCCAGTGCTTGTCTAGGCTCTGATTAGATGAAGGTGACTTAATCGTTAGATTAAGGTGACTTGTCATAATAATATGTGTGGTTTAGAAAATTAAAAAAAATTTATTTAGTGATTTTAGAGAGAGAGGAATTGTGAAGAAAGAAGAGAGAGGGAAGGAGCGAGAGACATCGATTTGTTGTTCTATTTATTTATGTTGATTCTTGTGTCAACATAAATAAACCCTTAGCCTTGATGTATCAGGATGACAGTCCAATCAACCAAGCTACCCAGTCAGGGCTGTGTGTGTGTGTGTGTGTGTGTGTGTGTGTGTGTGTGTGTGTTTTCCTAGAAACATTTCATTATTGATTATTGGAGAGAAGGTTCAGAGCATATAGATATTTTAGTTAGACAAAGGTTGGTTTTTTTTTAAGTGTATGGAAAGTTGGGTTGGGGAGGGGGAAATGGAGCTAAAGATGTTTTCACTGGAAGGCTCAGAGGGATTACCTGGCTCAACCCAGATCACATAGCAAGGTAATGGCAAAAGCCCACAATGTAAACCGGGGTCTGCCATTCCCTGATTATCACACCCTAATAGGTTCAGACTGAGAGTGTAGACTAGGTGAAGAAGGGAGAGAGGCAATGAGGGAGTGATATTTATCCAGCCTAAAGCATCTGGTCCAATATTATTATAGCTATTTTGTTATTTGAAAAGATCTGCGTTGCAAATATGTTGCCACGTAAACCTTGAAATGTCTCTTTTAAGTTAGCAAGTTTCTGTATTTAAGGAAAATATCCCCACAGCATCTTTGCATTCAAGGAGACCTGCTGCACCGAATCAGGGAGTATTGATTAAGGTGTGCCCAGAGCACTGAGGAGCCTCAGCAACACACCGTCCATAAATGGACAGTGAGGCATGAAGTCATAAAATGTGTTATGGGAAAACCCATGAAAACTTCAAGCCTTCTATAATACCGATGAAGAACAATTTAAATAATTCATATTTTATTGCAAAATGTCAGTGCCTATGAATTAGCCAATTTCAGATCGATTTTATTTGTGTAAAATTGGCATTTTAGAAACTGGATTTATGGCTCACGGTAACTTCTTTCAATGTGAAATTATTGCAATATTAGTGGTAAATGCCCTCTGATTGAATCTATATCATTAATCAAATGTTCCCAAATTGAACTCCTAATGATGTCTCACAAGATTAAGTAAAAAACCCCAGAGGATGCTGGCTGCTTTTCAAGGCCCCAACAAGGAAGAGGAAATGGTGACCCTGGAGGACACTGACTATTTTTTTTTTGACTGCCTAGAGTCTGAACACCCTCCTGTGTTTGAGGACTCTGCCACTGATGATGAATCGTGGTAGGAGGCAGAGAAGGTGGCAGGTGGCAAGCTGAAAAGGCCAGATACTTTCCCAGTGTCCCTTGCAGTTAGCCTGGACATGTGACTGAGGCCCAATCAATCAGACCCCACCTCCCCCAGACTTTGCATAGTTGCTAATGAAGCACAGGAGGAGGCAGTGAAGGGTCTATTCTGGAAACAAGTGGCAGCAGAAGCATCGGAGGCCAGTGACAGGGGCGGTGCAAGCTGGCATCATGTTCTTCAATTGCAGCAGGGTGTCACTGTAAGTCAGTTATAAGTAGGATGACAATGCATCCTAGTTTGCCTGGGACAGTCCCAGTTTATGCCTGTTGTCTTGTATAATTATTTGTAGCATCCCTCTTTCCTTTCAGAATTGCTCCAGTCAAAAATTTAATGATTGTTAAATTATTAAATTTAATAATATGATCACTTCCATCATAAGTTAGATCCTTTATGCCTTCAGCCTCCTCTCAGATTGTTTCCTTCACCTTCTTGCTTTGAAATTAGGCTCTTTCCTGAGACACTTCTTTGTTTGCATTCCTCTCCAATGGCGACTGTCTTACAAGGAGGCATATGTCTTTCCTGTCATCCCTGCTCCTTAATACTAATTCCAAATCATCTCTTAATTTCCTTATGACCCTCCAGACCCAATGGGAATCATGTCTTCTGACTCTATGACTATGTTGTGGTCACCTACAGACCTCGCATTCCTTGATGATTTTAATCCTTGATTACTGTCTCTATCTCCAACCCTCCTCCTGTCAATATTCTGGGTCATTTCGATAGCCAAGTAGATTATACTTGTACTGGCCCCTTGCTTCCTTCAAAGGTCTTGTCTTTCACCATCTCAGCCACCCATTCCTGAGACCATGCCCTAGACCTTGTTTTACTAGTAACTGTTTTCCATTTTCAAATGTTCCACCTACCAACTACTGCATTTCCTCTTTCCAGCTCACTTTACCCAGAAATGTATTCCAGCAGCTTTTTGACTTCACCAAGACCTCCAATGTAATAACCATATCACTGTCTTACTATCTGTCTCTCTCCTCATAACCTCATTTATTGTCTTGCTGAGCTTGAATCCCATGGTTGATTATCACCATTCTCTTGTTCATCATCAACTCCCTTTATGCTTTTTCCTCTGATATACTTTCCTGGAAAAACTGTAACCCTGATTATATCCAAATGCAGACTTGAGATTAAGGGAAGAGAACCCACACAATCATGATGTGACAGGGACTGCTTGTTTTCTACTCTTATAACCCTTTCTCTCTTGCTTGAGTGGCATCACCATTTTCCCTCTGTTGGTTCTTCTTTCTGCTTTGACATGGAAAGGAAGAAATTAGGAGGTTTTGTGTGTGTGTGTGTGTGTTTGTGCATGTTGTAGGGGAGACCTATCTATAAATCTTAGTATTTATTCTCTGAGGCCTTAAGTATAAAATCAGTTCAAATCAACAGATATTCATGTATAATCTATAAAATGAATAGGCATTTAGTTACAAGGTTATAAAATAATGTATGTACTTATCACAAGTCTTAGATTACCCAGATGTAAAATGCTTTACTTACTAGCTCCATAATTACACCTGTCCCTGTCAGCCAAAGTAACTGATTTTAGATTAAAAAATAATTAAATCACTCATGAACTATCTGTCTTTGAATTCATTTGGGGATATCATGCATGGAATGCTAAAGGATCAACTGAAGGACTTGTATGCATGTATATAAGCATAATCAATGGACACAAGACAGTGGAAGGTAGGGGAGGAGGGGGGAAGGTCAAGGGAAAAAATGGAGACTTATCTAACACTCTTTGTAATACTTTAAACAATAAAACAAAATAAAAACTGCTAAAGGGTAAATGATACCTCATGAGAAGGCAGTCCCACATGAATAGATTTAAGGATAAAATCTGTCCTCGAATCTGTCCAGCCCTGGTGTGACCAGTGCTAAGCTGTGAGTGGTTTTGGCTGAAGCGCTGTGGTTTGGCTAAAATTACCCTACCGTGTAGGCAGGCATCCAGCTTAGTTAGAAGCTGCCTTGATCATCGCTGTACCATTTTACACTCCCACAAGCAGTGCAAGAGAGTCCCACTTTTTCCATATCCTTGCCAACACTTGAATTTTTAGCCATTCTGGTAAATATGTGGTGGTTTCTTACTGAGGATTTTATTTACATTTCCCTGATGAGCAATTACACTGAACATCTTTTCATAGGTTTGTCAGCTATTTGTTTATCTTCTTTTGTGAAATGCCAGTTAAAGTCTTTTGCCTATTTTTATTGGGCTGTTTGTTTTATTATTGATTCTTTATATATTTTGGATACAAATGCAGGATTTCTTCTGAATACAAATAACAGAACTTGACCAGTGGTGACTTAAGCAATAACATCAATGATCTAATAAGACAAAATGTCCAGAGCCAGACAGTTCATGGCTTTCCAATCAGATCTGTCATCCTTAGCAGTTTGGCTTTTCATGTTTGTGCTTGTAACCTCATGGTTGCAAGATGAAGGTCCTTGCTTTAGGCCGCATGCCTGCATTCCCAGGCAAGAAGCAGTGAGGCAAACAGGGAGGCAATGTGAAGAGGTCCTTGTATGACTGACTCTTCTTTCAGTGGAGATAAAAATTACTTCTCAGAAGTTCTCTTAGTTTTCCTTTTACTTCTGATTAGCCAGGACTGGGTATTCTATACTTATACTAACAACAGGAAGGCTGGGAAATGGGCATTAGATGAGATAATGTTATATTATACTGTAGCTGTGATTGGATTAGATAATGATGATTTCTGCCCTGGGCTTGGGACATTGCATGAACACCTATTAGTTAGAGGAGAGGAATGGCTGCTGGGTAGACACCTAACATTGATATAGAAACCCCAAAAGCTCTATGTTCCTCTCTGCCCCAATAGGAAATCCTTTGGAAATTAAAAAAAAAACTTTGGTCAGCTTATGGAAAGCATAGAGGTATCAGAAAAAACAAGTTTGAAAACCGATTCCTTTCACTTAATTGCCCATAGCAACAATAATAGCACAAACTCCCATTGGCTAATCTTAGAGAAGCCCTCCTGGCTTGAAGAGCTGAATCAAGTTGTCAGTTCTGATCACATTGTCCTGCTGCAATAGGAAGGTAGGATTCCTCAGTGCATTGTCCAAGGAAACAAGGTCAGATAATGTCCAACAGGAGTGCTGAAGGCAAGTGCGCCTCTGAAAGTAGAGTCTGAGGCAAAGACATTTTAAGAAGTACATGTGGGGAGTGATCCCAGGAAACGGAGTGAGGGAGTGGGGAGAGTGAAATGGACAGGGGAAGACGATGCAGAAGCACATTAAGAGTTGGTCATTTCTGGGCTGGCTGGCCCTTGATTGGCTGGGAGTCTCTGAGACTCTATATAGAATACATGGCAGAATTATTCTCCAAGTGTGGCCCTTAGACCTGCTGCACTGGCATCACCCTGACAGTGTTATATATGCAAATCCATGGCCCCTACCCTGACCTCCTGAATCAGAATGTCTGGTGGGAAGTGGGCAGAGGATATTGTATGTTAACACATTGCCAAGTGATCCTTATGCATGTTCAGTTGTGAGAAGCAGAGGAGTGCTCTACAGAGAGAGCATTTACCATTCGGCTGGCATCTTCCAGTGGTCAAGCCATGTGGGGTGAACTTCCTTTGCTTTCAGGCTGCTCATGCACTCGTGCCTTCCTTTACCTGTTGAGAAGCCCACTTTAACCAAGAGCTAGTCAGTGCAGCTGAGGCAAGGCTTGCCCACAAACATTCCCAGGATGCTGGCTTCTGGTAAGGGCTGGAGTAGGAGGGCTGAAAGGATGTGGCACAAGAGGTGCTTGATCTATAAGAGGAGGACCAGGAAGAGATCAGTTTAGATCATAATAGCTTCTTTAATATCTGAACTTCCTGGGAGAAGCCAAGAAATTGCTTTCTAAAGCTCTTTTGTAAAGGGCTTTAAGCTCCTAGACGGAAACACACTGTGTAATTGCATAGGACTTAGTGTATAGGCAACATTCAATAGGCACCAGAGAAGCAGTACCTGGTTATGCCGCCATGTATCCTTGAGGCAGGTGGATTGTTTCCAGACGCTGAAAGTGGCCCCAGTGATCTCCCTGTTGGGATCAAGCTAAAGAGAACGGATTTTTCACTTTAGTGGGGAGGCGCTTCTAAACAGAACATATTCATCAACCCCCTCTCAGCGTCTTTGGGAACATAAACTTGTGCAATTTTCTACCTCTATGTTCTCTCCTCTTGCTCAGGAAAATATCTACCTCTTTACTAGCCATTGCTTCCTTTCCAGCTTTCTTCTTTGATCCTAAGACTGTCACTGATGGTCATGATTGGATTTGAATTATTTTTAAAAAGGAGGAAAAAAATATCCCGTTGAGACCAGAATGACTATGGGTGGGTGGGGGAAGATGATTAATGTGGGTGTGGAGAGGTTCGTCCTGCAAGTCCTTTGTGATACTTAGTTGAACACCGAAATTTCAGGTTTTTATGCATAAATAGCCTTAGTCTGGAGAGGCAGTAACATGTGCTGCACACACACACACACACACACACACACACACAGAGAGAGAGAGAGAGAGAGAGAGAGAGAGCGAAAATATTTGTACTTTTTCTGCTATAGGTGGGAGGTACTTTACAACTCAATCTAAAAAGTTACAGCCACTGCAATTTGGAATTTAAGAGTTCATGAGCAGAGATCTCCCTGAGGGTAAAAATGGTCTATATTTCCCATGTTTTCCTTCCTTTACAATCCCCATTCCAGTGCATATCTCCTGAACACCAATTGTATCTGGTGATGACAGTGCAGTCCCATTGCTGAGGACTGAAAGTGCCCACTACACAGGTCATGGCATGGACCGACTTGACCTCTCAGGCTCAGAATAGCTGAAGTCTCTAAGGGAGAGAGTGACGGGGTCTTCCCACCAAAGCATCTTTATTTTCCACTCAGAGGGTGCTACAGCCCAAGGACCATTGTCCAGGGGCCAGGCCTCATGCACCTGGGTTCCACTTACCATCCCTGATTCTGAGCCAGGCCATCCTGCCGAGGGCGTCTCAGGGATGGAGTGTCTTTCTCCGAGCTCTGTCTGTCGTGAGTGTCCACGTCCCTTGGGGATGCTCTTCTGGGCAGTACTGTCTCCCTTCCCCTCTGGCCTCTGGGAAGTGGGCAGCTTCTCTGTAGAACTGTGGTCAGAGCAGAGATGCATCTCATTCTTTCTGTTTCTTTTATCACAACTAAGGTGAGTCCATTTTCCAAATGGAACGCTCACCTACAGATGAAACAATCAGGGGAGAATATCAGAAACAAGAGCACAGGTTTGGAAAAGGCGTTTTCTGAAAAAGCCTTTCCAGCTGATGCCTCGGCTCCTGTTCCCTTCACCTCTCCGATCCCGTCCCAGGAAAGAATGTTGGCGGAGTTTCTCCCAGCACCTGCCTGTCTCCCCCTTCATGGCCTCATTGAATGGCCCACAGGTCTACCTAGCTCAGGTCCCGTTGCCTAGCCTCTCAATGCCTCACAGTCAAGGTCGAAAAGGGTTCTACCCCAATGTTGTTTGCCTAGAGCTCTGCTAGGAAGTTTTCTCCCTAAGGAGCTGCCCCCTTCCCCTATTTACTGGCACATCTGCTGTGACTGAAGCAATGAATGACCTCAACATTTCAACGCCACACTTCCTATGCACAGGAACTCCCTTAGAATCTCAAAGAAACCTAACCGTTTTAGGGTAAAATAAAAATATTACTCAAATACCAAGAGCCTCGGTGGAAGAGACTGTATCTGGGAATCCAAAATTATGCAGTCACTGAGCAAAAAAAAAAAAAAAAAAAATTATTCTAAAAACATTTAAAACCAATTTTTCTTTTTCCAATCATACTATTGTCATAATTCAAGATTCGTGTCATAGCTTTGCTCCCTCAGGCTGTGTTTGATCAGTCAGGTTCCACAGTTGTTCCACCTGGCAGATGTTTTGGCAGGGAGATATTCTTTTTGAATAATAATTGTGAAAATACAAATTATCCTATTCCTTCTACACAGAAAGTAAATTTACAAAACTGGGCTGAATCTCAGCTTGGCTTGGCTCCAGGTTTGGTTTAAAGTTTGCTTAAGTTAAAAAGGGCTACAAGAAGAGACCACCGCTACGAGCAATAATAATGAACAAATATCCCAGATGCTTTGGGGAGAGTTCATGTATTACCTTAGCAATCACTTACTTTCCAGTGTGACTTAATATATTTTATCTTTTCCTTACAATTGGTTTGAAGGGAGAGGGAGAGGACAGTGACACATAAAGGACTGAGGGGACTTGATTCTGAATGTGGCCTTCCTGACAGTCTCCTCACAGGTTTCCACGATGCCTTTAGTTGGCAATCATGTACAATTGCATGATCCGCACAAAGGGTTATTGATGTGGCTTTAACACTTCTCTCTCTCCCTAAGTGGGCTCAGAAAACGGCCTCGCTAATTCACAGCAGAGGGTGATGAAGAAGCGAATTCAGTCTCCTCTCCAGCATATCAGCCTGGGAACTGCTTTTATTGAGGTTCCAGTGATCCACATGTTTTTGCAGATCTTGTGGATTTTGGTAGACCACGATTTTTACCCTGGGAATTTCCTGTGAATATCTGAGGCTGATCTACTGTAGGAGACCAACAGCCTAGCCCCCCATGGGGAGGTGCAGGGAGAGATACCCAGAGAGACAGGCTGAGACATCAGAACATGGGCCCCAAGCTGCACCACAGTAGAAGATAGATGAGCAGGTTT